>DWAV01000152.1:0-26348 GCA_018231305.1 Noctuana lactifera
CGGGAATAGTGTAGCTTGCCAACGGTGAAAGAATTTTTGAAATCGGTCCAGTAGTTTCGGAGCCTATTCATTTCAAATAAACAAACAAAAAATCAAACCTTTCCTCTTTATAATATTAGTATAGATTTACAATTTATTAACACATCTGAATGCAAATGAGTCTGAGTGCAATGTTATTAATTAGTTAACTACATCGGCAGGTACAAAAGTAAAGGTAATTATTTGAACAACGGATGTGTATTTACACATAAACGTAAAACCAAGCATATATTGTAATATCCAGTTTGTCTATGCTGCTGTAGCTAAATCAGATGTAATTACTATGTTAGCGATTAACTATTTGGGTAGGCAGGTAATCAAATTTAACCTCATGCAAGTGTTTAATCTCATTTAAGAATGAATGACAGGTATCATTAGAAGACAATTTATTGTTTAGCTGAATATGAGAAAACAGGATAATGCTGATGTGTAGTACAATTATTATTCTACATAATTACAGCGTAATGAGTTCATAATGAAATAATTATGGTACCTAATCATTTATGTTGGCAGGTTAGTTATTGTTTATTTACTTATAAATTTTTTTTTACCTTGAAGAAAGAAAATAGGTAATGTAGGTACATTATTCTCGTAATTTAAAACAACTTTAATAAATCTATAAGCAACAACGTGGGATATTTTCCGAAGGGATGAACGCTAGGCCATTCCTAACATTTCGATTTAAAAAAAAACATTAAATTTTAATCGGAACATTCGGAACCTAACCAATATAACCGTCGTTTCCGTGAAGCGAGGGCACCTTACACCGTCGATCCTGGATGTTATTGAATTCCTAGCGGCGTTTAGAACGTCAGACAAGGGTCGGCTATCCGTATCTCCACTAATCCGCATTGGAATAGTATCGGATATGCAAGGACTTCCCTTGTTGAGAGAGACCCGTGCTCAAAAAGGGGTCATAAAAAGGGCAACCCTTTTTATGACCCCATGCTGGCAACCATACTTTAATACTTTTTAATACTTAAAGTAAACAAAGTTAAAAGCTACCATCTTTTAAGTAAGTAAGTCAAGGCAAGACAGAGTGTCATCATCATTACCCCAAGAACTTGGACAAATGTGCGTGCTGATAATGACCGGAGTCACCATGAAACCAATCTTAAATCTAACAACAATTATTATTAGCGGAAAGTCCCAGAAATGATGTAAAGTAATGACGGCGATAAAAATCGTTTAATAAATGTTTATTATGTGGCTTATCGTAAAATTGTTATGGGGGTAATAAACGTAATAATTAAAATGATTAACTGCATGTCATTCGCGTCGAACCTTACTTGTAAGTACGAGTAGGTACGAGGTATGACGACATATTTAGCATTTCAAAATACATTTTTTATATTTAAATTATACTTAATAGCACACTGTGACGTGTTCATGAAGGAATAGAGTAATAGAGTTATTTCGGTATTTCGTTATTTCGTTATTTATATGTTGAAGTAGTTATACTTAGTAGGTACCTACTACCTACATCATGGCACACTTGGCCAGCGAGGTGGACTATAGCCTAAACCCTTCTTATATTAATTTGAGAGGAGACCTGCGTCCAGCAGTAAGTCAGTGATCAGTTGGTGATGATTATAAACGAAGAGACGCTGTGTGGTATGTTATTTCCTGCGTAATTTTTTTTCTCACCTTATTCAAAATTGCAGTAGCTAGCAAATCTTCGTAAGTCGAAGCTTCGGTCGGCGTGTGCGGTTCGGCAGCGTACCGTGCGAGCGCTGGCAGCGCTGCCGCCTCTTCGACTACGCGGGCCACCAAGCGCTTAAGTTGCGCATGTGCGCCGCTCGCACCGGTGGACGGTCGACCGCTTGAAGCGCTGGATGTTGCATTGTGACTTGGCGGGAGATCTGTAAAAAAAAAAGAAAAACATGAAAAAAAGGAAATTTAAAATGTTGCCAGGATTTTATATTCATAGTCCGGGGCTCGACTACAAAATGAACGGAAAAAGATGATCTGGCCGAAGTTGAGAAAAAATTAAAATGACAGTAATGTACAAGGGAATATTTTATTATACAAATTTTTTTTATAAGTAGGAAGTAGGTGTTGATCAGACCTTTACCCATTTAACATTTAAAATTGAGATGAATTTGACATTATTGTGTCATTCAGTGTTTGGTATCGTGGCTCCCAAACGGATGAACCAATTGTTATATGTTTTGTTAATAGCATAGTGTTTTTATGCTTACTGGTGCGAGAGTGTTATTTTAAAGACTGAAGTCTTCATTTCTGAATGTTTGACTGTAGGTATGTATTTTATTTCTATCAATTTTGATATTATAACAAAAACAGTTCAGCCGTTTCAAGACTGATGGTTGGACCGATTAGGGTATCAATGATGAATTTTTTTTCTTTAGCAAGAAATTAACAACAAATGAGTCATTCACTACGTACGTACACAGTTCTCAAGATAATTAATTACTATTTCAGATTTCAATGCCATGCATAGAAATGAGTGTTGAATAAATGAAGAATATAAATAAAATGAAAAGGTATTGTCATGCAAATACCTTCAACACAATGACATTCCGAAAATATGAGTAAGGAATTTAAATAGCCATTGAGTACAAATTATTTTTCATTATTTATTTTCTTCATAAAATTATTAGGTTATTTTTCTTGATTGGTGATGATTTAATATACCTACTAATTACTTGACTGTCGAAACGTTTGTAGGACGTAGGATAAGTTTAACACATAATATACTAAGGGATATATGGAGATATACCTAATAATATGTGACTAATATATTATTATGTACCTAACCTACGTATAATTACTATTTGTTTACTACAAGTAGGTAGGTACATTAAAAATACAATTATTGTTCCCTCTTATACTATTTATCTATCGTAAGTATTTGCTTTTCGAAGACGCTTTTACATACCTATAAGCTTCATTTAAAGTTAATATTCACGATCAAAAACGTAGGTATGTAAATGCACAAAAAGTAAATAAGTATCTATTAGATATTCATGAATAAGACGAAACTGAATAAATGCGTCATTAGTGCGATCACGGACAGATAAGTCACGGCACTCGTTAGAATCGAGTCTAAAACTGCTGATCGTACGTTAATTATGTATCTAGTATCTACCTACTTGTCTAGTAAAATTAAAATTTACACAATTTATTTTTCAGTGCAGAAAACTAGAGACTTTAGATAATTACTGAGTAAACAAGAACACACCGCGTACTTATATACCTACCTCTCATGTGTTCCATAAAAGTATGGTAAGCTCATAGCTGACGTTACTTTCGACGTTTAAAAAAAACCACTCACCTAAGATCTCTTCCAGCCAGTAACAGGAAATGTACAGGAATATGGCAACACCGAGCCAGAAGCCGACGAGCAGCACCACTAAGTACTCCAACATTTTAGACCAATCACATCACTATTTCAATTTCATTGATACTTCGATACGTAATTTTATTTAGTATATTTTAATTTTTTGAGTTTACATTATAGACAAGTATTTGATGTAAATGTAAGGCTGGAATTAGATTTAGTTCAAATAATCACGTGGTCTAAAATCGAAATTTCTTCCTAAGCTTTTTTCTTGCCATTCAATTACTGTGGAAAATCTATCTATATGTAAACCTTTGACAAATTCCTATATAAACCTATGAAAAGTTTTTCTTTAATATTGTTTTACACATTTTTTTAATTGCCTTACTGGACTTTATGTAAATACCTATATGTGTATTGTTTTGTTTCTGGCGTTTACATGGAATTGTATATCATTTCGTACGATTTACAAATAAGTAGGCATAGAATAATGTAGGTATATTTCCTGTAACTTACTATTGTATTCAAACTTTTGTATTAGGTAAATATTATTTAGTACAGATTAAAAAAAATTAAAAATGAAAAACATTTTTGATCAATTTTTCTCCCTGTCAGGTTTTAAAATGTACTAAGTATGTACCTATTAAAGTAAATTCTAGTTAGCCTTCGGTAATAAACAAAATGATTGCAAAATAGGTACCTACTCGAGCATATTAAGGTTTTATTACATTCTTGTTATTTTTCTTACTGACCCAGTTCTTGACAGGTATTTTAATTCATCTTAATTTTTTTCTTTTATAGTACCTACATACCTTAGGTTAGATAGGTGCTATTGGTAGGCACTATTTTAATTGAATTAATAATTTAATCAAATTACGACTAGTAAGACATTGAGATATCCTTTTTTACCCATTGAGTGGTGACTGCAACCCATGAACACCCACATCCAATCTCAACTAGCCAATACCTATTCGCTTAGTACTTACTCATAAATGTTATTAGTACCTAAACAAACTAATAGAGATGGTGTCACGCATATAAAGAACCAAAACGAATACTGCATACATCGCAGCTCCGAACCTGCATAAAACCGATAAAATTGACCGCTAAAGCAAATTGCAAGGCCGTGTTTAACGACCTATTACACGCATTTACCACATTGTTATTCAAACACATGGAATCACGATAATTATTCGCAATTTGTTCCAATTCGCACAACACGTTTGGATACGGTATCGATGCAGCAGGTTATCCGTCCAAAGTATAGAGGTCACAAATTGTATGTGCGATGTATGCTAAGTACTTACTGGTAACACAAATTCCTATAGCTAATAATCGCGAAGAATTAATAAGAATGAGGATTTGTAAGAAAATCACTACATAGTATAAAACAAAGTATTTAAAATTCTTTTTTAACAAAATATAACTTATTTTTAAAATCTACCTTCTTCCTTAACTTTCTTTTAATTCAAAGTGACTTTTGCAACCCGTAGTCATCGAAATTCAACTGCTTAGAGCCATGGACCCACTTAGCTCTGAAGGTCTGAACTCATAGAGAAATTATGTAATATAAAATGTACAGGCGCAGGACTTATAGGTATATGAAAATACTACCATCTCCCCAAACCCTAGTAAACTTTAAACTGTATTGTTTTCAGTAGGCCCGACTCAAAACAACGATCCGGTAAAGGAATTTGGCACTCTAGAACCGACCTTGCTTTACCTATGTCATTCATTAGTATTCGTACGCGGTTCTTAGTCAAAGTGTTATGCCCATATGCCTTGTTAGAGGACGCCGTCCGTTAAGTAATACCGTTTTGGTCAAACGTAGTACCGCTGTTTTCTTTAAGTTTATGGTATAGCTGTATTTTTACAACTAGCGGTGGCTGAGCATGCTGCTTATTAAATTGCGCACAGCTTTACATTTGCCTATAAAACACCGTTTTGAAGCTAATTAGTGGACCGCTCTACTTTAACAGCTACTTATAGATAGAGTTCTTGATCAAAGGCATGTAATTTTTTTAAGATATTATGAATTTTTTGTCTATCCTGATATAATATAATAATCTCTGGAATTACAAGTCGGGTTTAATTTTTTTAAATTGTGTATGACAGCTACATTCATGACGAAGATTATAGGCTATCAAGCACTCGACTAAAGGAAATTTTTGTTGGCCCATGGTAAACACTAAAAGATGGGCCATGTACCAGGGGAAATAATCCAGAGGTAATCATGTTGAATGATGAAGGTAGACGGGAATAATTATTGCCAAAAAAATTTGACTTCAATGGGTTTCTCACGGATGCCATTAAAATATCTGAACCATATTGAAATGCGACCACAACCTTTTATTTGAAGCGCCAGCTTTCAAATAAAAGAAGAATCTTCAAAATCGGTGCACCCAGTCGTAACAAACAAAAAATATAGTCGAATTCAGATCTTCCTCCTTTTTTGCTGTCGCTAAGATAAGCAGACTAGAGGAGAGATGTGACTAAACTAAATCGCACATCAAACAAGCAAGAAGCTAATTTAAAATTGAAATAAAAGTACATAATAGTTCTCTTCCTACATTTACGATATGCTCAGTAGGTACACTCTAGCACAATTTTACTGTACCTAATCTAATCTTCGACTGAATGTTAACACTATTGTTTCCGTGACTTTGATGTAATACTTGTAAAAGTGATTGCTTTTGCGGTTGCGTATAGTTATATCACAATATTATGTTCAAATTCCCATGAAACTTCTTATTTGTTACTCATTTTTAATTAGATTTGCTCATCGTGTGATCGAGGACGCGTATAAGTTTGTTTTGTAGTATTAAATATTTATACTGACAAAATCGAATTAGGTACTTTAATATGTTTTTAGTGCGTTCTTAATAAATTAAAATGATTATAAGTCTCGTTACGAAAACAATCGAGTTAAAAATTGTCGCGCAAATTTAAAACTTATATGATTTTCTCATGGATGCCAAATTGAAATAAGACCGTACCTACGTGAAGGAGCCGCTTTCAAATGAAAAAATAATCATGAAAATCCGTTCACCCAGTCGAAAGTTGGGGTAACAATCATAAAAAAAAACACAGTCGAATTGAGAACCTCCTTCTTTTTTGTAATCGGTTGAAAAAAAACCGTTTAATTTATTGTCTTTGTTCAATTTATTAAATTTAATGCAATATTGTAGTTCCTTCGATCAATCAACCAATCAATTCCTTCAATTTAGTTTCTGTGGTAAGTAGCACAATTTAATTCCACGTAATAGATTTCTATTACTTAATCTTTATTTATATAACTTATAAAGCAAAAGCAATAATTTAAGTGTGCATTCATGTGATTTCCATTTCATTGGAGAGTAGAGTCCATAGATAATGTTGGAAACAAAGGTCACACTTTCTTAAGGCATCTTCCATAGATTTCCTTGTTTATCCGGAACGCTGTCCAACCACTTTCGTTCAAACGGATGCCGAAGATAAATTAAAGGTAGGAACATACAATGTACTCTGTGGGTAGGAAGTGTTTCTACACTTGGAGGCATTTATAATTATTACATACAATTTAGGTGATTTTGCATTATGGAAACACACTAAGTATATAACAATTAACAACATTAAATATGACTAATATGGTGACGCGGTTACACCTGCTTAGGAATTCTACTTCAGAGTAGGTTATACTCTATTGAATTACCATTTAGGGGAAGTCATCTACATTGGTTGTAAATTCTAGGTATGTGCAATATGGCATGTGATATGAACGTGACATGTGCATTCAACTCTTCCTATACTATTAAGCATTGTAGAGAAGACTTCGATATCTAAAATAATAATAATGAGAGGAATATTTAAACATAATATTTGTTTCGATTTCCTAAAAAAAAACGATGTTGCAAGCTAATAGATCGATTCTTTGATTGATTTAGTAAACTAAGCTCTATGCGCGTCACATGATAGAGTTATTGATAATTCTGTAATAAAAATAATATTATAGCGTTGTCCTGATCAAATTGTGGTTAAACAAGTCTGTGTGACATGTCCTACTACACATTTTTTCTCTGACAGTGCAATTTCCCGTATTTCCTTAAGTTTTTCTGTATATAACGACTGTGATCACACTTTCGCCATGTAGGGTCCAGTTCACTTTCGCTATCCGTTCAAATCTCTATGACGTGATCCATCTGCCTGTCACATGGTCGTTGAGGCTCATTGCCTTGTTATAGATAGACCATCTTATAGGAGTATAAATGACATAAAATAAACGTTAGGGTGTCGCAGTTAGGAACGATTTAACTTGTGCTTAAACGGGTTTTTCGTGCGGACTAGGGATTACTTGGAAACCCTACCCAAACCTGTAGGGTCCCAAGCGTGCAACAACTTCACTTTCGTTAGATTACGGTGAAACCGTGTGTTCGCTGTACACTGTGTCTACGAGTACTGTTGCATAGTTGACGAAGATTGCTCAATTATTGACAGATCAACGCCGAGTATGGCAAACGTTAAGTAGCGAGACTTTTAATGCTTCACCGAATAATTTGCATTTGGGTTAATAGTGTTTAGCGAATCTCGCGATAATATTTGAATTTTTCCATATGATTTTCAAAGAGTGACAGGTTGATCAGAAAGTATCCGAAGCTACTAAGCTTGGAAAACTGAGAGAAGGAAATTAAACGTGTACGTAAATGAATAATACATAGTACATAATTATATAGAATTAGAATATCAAAATACATATTATAAACAGATTATATAATACAAATTAAAGACAAATATCATGAGAGTGACTGGGCAATCTCTCTACTAGGACTCTACTCTTTTAAAGTGTACTCGTAATAAAGCGGTCTCAAGATACGTATATTGGTGGTAGTGAATTCAAAATTCTAATGTGCAACAAGCAGTAATGTGCAAGTCACATAAACGAGTGATGAGAAAAAAAAAGAAAAAAATAGATAAGCACGACTTACAATGATCTCATACGTTACGTACCTACTGTATGTAGATCTTTGGGCCTTATATCTGTTGTTTACCACCGACTATGCTTTGGGGCCGGCTAGGAGATCTGACGATAATAAGTCACTTTGTAAAATCAAATTATCCTCAGCGAACTGTATCAGTTCAGTTTGAAAAAAGAATTTAAAAACTTAACTCTTTTTTCTAAGCTAGCTTAAAAAAGAAAAACAAACCACAGACTCTATCACAAGTCTTTTCCACAGGCCAATAATTGTATATTGTCTAGATTAAAGATGTATTAAGTAAATACAGATTATAAACCAATTAACATTACCTATTACCTATCTAGCATAGATCTTCGTAAAGTTTTCTTGTCAAACGAGAAACCTGTAGTAGGTAAGTACATAACAAAACAATGGACTTTTTTTTGCGAGAAATTGTAAATATTACACAAGCCCAAGTGCATTGTGAGATCTGGGAAAGTAGCAATTAATCGTGAGTTGCAAGTCAGTGTAATGTTGACACGAGAAATGGAGTGAGATTTGGTGGGTTTTCTACTGCAGCTGTTAGGGAAAGCAATGACTTTTTTTCCTAGTACTCTTAATATTGTAATGTACAATTGAAATCTTTCTGTGTAACATTAAATTACGTTTGAGTTATTATTTGTAAAGGAAGCATTCGTCAGGCCCAAGTCTCTTTTTCAACCGACTTTTGCCTGGGTGAACCGATTTGGATGATTTTTTATTTGAAAGCTGGTGCTTTCTGTGTGGTGCCATTTCAATTTCGTCCAGTTCTGACCACGTTGAATCCAGTTTGACGGAGTTGGAATCGTGGCGATCTCACACATTTCGGTTCAGACGTTCATTCTTACCACGCCTTACTGATGTGCTTATAATTTGAATAACTAGAAGTGCCTGCGGGGTTTGAAGCCGGATCCACCGAAAGGGTACACCCATATTCAACCACTATTATATATTTCCAATATGTATATTAATTACATAATAGGTACCTATGCGATGTAATTACACACGAAACCGACAAACATAATAAATTATTCTGTCAGTGTTGAGTGAGATCTGGCGTTGTATTATTATTAACGTTGATATAATAGAATATTGAGCAGCAAAAAATTTTCCAATTTATGTGCTCATCGTATGTTCAAGAACAAAACGGACTTTGCCGCCTTTATTTCTGTTGATTGTAATGTAAACGATTGAAACTCTTAACTAAAAATATTATTGTCGTGCAGGTATATGGTTTTAATATGGTTATACCTCGGTTTTAGATCGTTTGTGAATAGCAAACGAGCAAGCAGGCCACCTGTTAAGTTGTCAGTGCAACCCATGAACATCCACGTCCAACCTCACATAGAAGTCCAGTCTGATTAAATGTGGAGGAGTTTCTGCTTATGAAGACTAATGGTCGCTTCAAATATATTGTGTCCGGCAGCAATAACCTTAACCGAAACACAAGGACAGAGGTGGTATTCGCCCGGGCGAACTTTATGAGCTCTACCAACTTTTGTGCTCTCTCTGTGTATATTCCGTCATTCCGTCTATCATTGACATAAAAAAGAAAGAAACATAAAAACTCAGTAGAGGGGAACAGACTTGCCTATATTTCTAATAATGTAAATCTCAATTAAATTGTCACAGTATCTACTGAATACGTTAAAAACAATACTAATATAATAATATTATTTGCTCTTAACTCCTCGAAGTTTACATTAACAGCTTTGTAAAAATGAGTGGAAAAATATGTGCACAATAATAATTAAAAGTAATGGTCACTTTACATACATATACCTACCAGTAACGGAAGTGGTTTTGTATCATCTTGTAGTTTCTTTTTGTGCAATTTTTTTCCCTTAAAATGAGTAGTTAATCCCCTGAGCTTATAGCGCAATTAAAATTAATTACAATTGAAAAATAAAAATAGGAAATACCCACACAAATTTTACACAATAATATGTACAACCTATTAGTTTTATGTGAAATTTTAAATATTAAACATCATTTTAATACTTTTGTTTAAATAGGTAGCTACATTTTATATGTACAAAACATCTACGTTAATAAATTCTAAACCTTAGATATCGGTTTTTTATAAATAAGATATAAAGTGCTTTTAATATTTTAGTAAGTAAGGTAAGTACAATAATTTTAGTTTATTTTAAACGTTATAGCTGAAGATAGATCGAAAAGGCGTTGCTCATAAAAGACAATTTAGTTCTTATAAGACCATAAGCGCTTAGTAGTGGGTCAACAAATTGGGACAGGGATAGGTCAATAACCCCCCAGTTAGTTTTGCTTTATTTAAATTTCACATTTTACTTAGCAAATTTATCATGGAATATGTTTTCATGGTAATTACTATGTTTTTGCTTTAGCGAGAGATAAGACCGGCGCGGCAGCTTGAAACTTGGGAGAGCGTATCTTTAAATACTTTAGTAGTTACATCATAAACTATTCTGACATCATCAATATCATCTATAATAAAAGATTTCGTCGGAAGATTGACCATACAGTAGGTACAGAATATTTTATACTGTTAATTGAGTAAGAATTTAGCAAGCAAGCCATCTCAACCACTAGGTTCCATACACGGCCTATTTCTAGTTCGATAGTATTCCCATCTCGAACCGTACATTGACGCGTTGCTTCTAAGAAGAACTAAGGTTGCCGCAAACAAAAGAAAATCCTGCAGTCAGGAGACAGTAATGTACTTGAAAATAGGGATCTTGGACTATAATAACTATTGAAATTCCTACATTTAACGAGCTTCCATAAAAACCACAAACTGTTCTTCAAAACAAAATCAAAGACAATAATTTAATTTAAAAATTATTTATCAGTTACTGTAGTCTATTTAAATATGGCCAAGGTTGCTCCGTTGCTAGTCATGAAATAACTACAACCATACATAAACAGTGTTTAAGATAAGAGGCGAGACCACTAGATAGGTTACCGATAAGAATTGTGGAAAACTGATGGAAAATGTCGTTACATACCGTTCATAACTACTAGGATTTAATTTTATGTAAAAGGAAATGTTTTATTACAAGTATAACAATATCTAGTCGAGATATTACTTTAAAGGTATTTATTTATTTATTTAGTTTTACCAACAGTTTAACATAGCAACAGTATTGACACTAGGCACTAGCAAATTAATTATGGTACATGAAAAACCAATAACAGGTAAACACAGCATACACCAACAGTTCAAACAATTCCGTAGATAATCTGTATTCGTTCTATTAAAAAAAAGATAGCATGACTATTTAAGACTTTTAGGGTTCGGTACCCGTGTAACCGTATCTATCGTTTAATATTATTATTAGCAATTTCCCGCTGAATGTGATGCATCCGTTAAATGTGGTTCGTTCTTTCCGTGCCGAATTGTCGTAATTAAGGATGTTATTACCTGCTGTTATGTACACAGAGGATGTAGTAGGCCTACTGAAAAAATGTTTGTTCAATATTCATACTTTGAGAAACCGTTTTCAGAATAGTTTAGGATCCTTTATCGTTTAGTCCTTATCGTATGCCATCTCGACCGCCCTAGGCTTCAGCCTAGTTAGCCTTCTAGTAAATCCACGATTACCAGACCTTAGATTAGGAGTCAGGTATATAAAGTAAATATTATTTTATAAACCTGACTCTAACCTTCTTGTAAATCGGCTACTGAAGCCAATGATAGTACCTATATAGTACTGCATAGTACTATATAGTACTTGTGCTGCTAGAATAAAATTCTCTTATATGCAGTAGGCACTTCCGAACCGACTTCGGTTTTTATGTTTTATTTGTGTGGCATCAATTATGAAAAGAATATTATGAAAGATTGGTAAATACGAGTAAATACTTAAATGAAAAACTTTCTTTATCTACAAGAAATAGCAGTTTTATAAACATACCACCATTAATAAAACACCCTTAAAATAGCAACATTAAGTCAAATTGAACAACCTAAGTTAAGTATCAAACCATCTTCTCAAGGATCGGCCGGCCTCAGGGGTTAAAAACCTGCATGGAACGGGAGTCGACTGATTTAAATTCACCTGACGCATTCGATAAAGGTTCTGGGAGCGGGTTGGCGAAAATGGCGGTTCAATAATTACAATTACAAGGAAACCAGCCAAAACTTGCGTATTACGTCAGCAAGCGTAACCGGTGCTGATGGCTTTTTTGCTTTGTGTTTGTGTGACCGTTCTTTTGGGTCAGAACGGGATATTTTCTTGTGAAGAAGGTACTCGAATTTATGGTTATGGTTTAAGAATTTATTTCTCAAAAGAATGACAAAAACATTCACAAAATATAAATAATAAAATAATAATAACTATTATACTTAATTCATTATAATTTAACAAAAAAGAAAAAAAATTATAAATAAACATAAAAAGTACTGTTGACAAAAACATAATCAGGTGTGGATGATTGGAATTAATCGGAGAGCAGGGGATAACACTGATAGAGATCATAATCTTAATTAAAAAATCCTTTATAGAGGTGAATAAACGAAACAAAAAAAAGGTTGGATTAATTTTGTGTACTTTCATCACATTACAAAATCATCTTATTGTACCTACACCGCAAAAATTATGTATGGGAAAAAATATTTAGTCTGTTAATTTTTACCTGTACCTATCTAATAATGTGTTGGCAGCAATAAAAATGCCTTCAACCCTTTTTATTACCCACTGCTGGGCACGGGTCTCTCCCCACAACCGAGGAAGGCCTGGAGCATACTCCAGCACGCTGCTTAAATGGTGATTGGTGGAAATACGGGTTAGTGGCCAACCCGTGTCGGATGTAATCGTGATGGCAAATTAAGAAAAAAAAATGGGAGTCCTGCAAAATACAGACTGTATGGTCACATTGTTTATACCGTGCGGGCATGTAGGACGGGCTGAGTGCTCGATGAGAAATGCAATTATGTGATCACTGTCATAATGCGAATGTGAGGTATGCACTTTTACGTATACACACACCTTTTATAGATAACGAAGTAGGTAATCGTATAACTATGATACAACTGTCAAACTCAAATCAGCAACTTTATTGACTGTTATTTAAAGAAAACTGATGGCTCTTTTGTTAATACTTGACCTAATAAATAAAAATCAGAAAGGAAGACACCTAAGTTGTTTATTTTATAGCTCCTTCGCCACAAATCTACATTGGAGCAGCGTAGTGGAGTATGCTTCAGGCCTTCCTCCGCTGTGGTGCCCCGTGGCCCAGCACTGGCCCATAAGAAAGATTTGCAGGTAAAGTTTCTTCGACATTCTCAGAATATAATAAACAATCATTAATTAGATTGAATTTTAGCGGCTTGTAACAAATAACCAATCAAATGATAGGTTACTTGCCCTATTATACATTTTTTGATATTTCGTAGTGCCTAAACTGACTAGATAGTACGTATTTTGTTCATTTTGTCTGACTTTAAAGGTCAAGGTTTTATGCACTATGAAGGCAGTGCAATGTGTGAAAGACAGGTGTGACAAAATGCAATGTAGATGAAATTGCAATTTTATAGCGAGAAAAACATCTGTATTTGCAAGTGTATTTTCTATATACCAATTTAGCAATCTACACTACATGCAGTAGAACAGAAGACCTCTTATTAAATACTTATCTTAATTGCATATTAATTTAAAGCTATAACTTATTACTGCCAAAATCTACGGAAATCTGCTATGTAAGTAGTTCAGACTTTGTACGCTTAATTTTTTGTACTGTTTATGAGTAGCAAACGAGCATGCGGGCCACCTGATGTTAATTAGTCACTGCGACCCATGGACCGTACATATCCAAATCAAATAGGGGAAAAGTCCTATCTGAGATCATATGTGAGGGCGTTGCTACTCATGAAGACTAAGATGGTCGCCTCAAATATGTAGGACATACGCCTCAAGTATGTCCGGCTGCAACCCTCTCCAGCCGAAACACAAGACTTAACGGTGGGTTATGAGGGCAGCGGTAACCTCCCCGGTCAAGCTCCGTAAGCTCTACAACCTACGAAATTCAATATAATCAATATTATTAATTTTGAATCAATGTTTATTAAATTGTGACCGAGATAAGGAGTTAACACAAGTTGATGGGTTTATCGTTAAGAGTTCAACTGTGTCATAACTCATACGTTTAAGATAAGACCCGCGGTTTCGCCGTGAGGTTTGACTTAACTACTGTTTAAAGAGCACTTATTTAGGTAATTAATGTCTCAGATTTGTACAATAATGTTGTTATTAGAAAAAAAATGCAGAAGGTAAACAAAATACAGAGTTAAAATGATACAATCCAAACTTAATCACAGTTGACTGAGACAACGATAAGCCGATAAAAATGCAGTGTTTATTAGTGATTAAAAGTAGTTAATCCGAAAAACTAACTTATCAACAAGACCCCGGTATCCGACTTAAAAATCTTCATCAAAATCAGTCATTCCGTTCTCGAGATATCAAGAAACCTTTCGATATAAAATGTACATTATATAGTATGAATTTTCTTCATAACTTTTGTTCCGATAATAGTTGTTTTGCGACAACAGTTACAATAGTTAGAGACAACCCCAAAATAATAATCAAAGGTGATTTTAGAAAATATATTTATACCCATTCGGACAAGGGATAGTATAGTGTTATAGTCCTATCACATGACATGGCATGTGTTACTGTTTACTGTTTATCCTATGGCTAGATGCTTGCTTGGCGGATGCACCCCACCTGTTGTACCGGTATCATAGACCCGCCCGACACACCCCAGCAACGGAACCCATTCCGTTCCACTTTAATTGCATATTGGATATGACACTTTCGCTTTTTAATTTATTTTTCAGTAAAACCAACCAACCAACCTTGAAATATAATACTCTGTTTATAGTAATACTATATGAAATGTTTTTGTAAGTAAAAGTACACGTAATAAAATTGTAACGTGTTTCCTCAGAAAGTGGGAATTCCATGATTAAAATTTTACCTCAAAATCGACAGGTAAGTTGATCTAATCCGCTCAAATCAGTGACCACATTCAAGAACAGTATTTGTTACTGTGTGTGTGCGGTGACCACGTGTGGGTGCGGTTTGTATATTTCTGAAACTTCTCAAAAAGTACCTTGCTACTGACGTCAACGAGGTGACTTTTAACTGCTTAGTCGTAAATTCAATGATGAAAATACGAGTACAAGGAAAATTTTATTTAAATCCTTATTAAACTCTATATATTTTATAATTTTTCGCATTGTTAAAATCAATGTTATGATAATGATATCGCTTCTGTATACAATCCTAGTTACTTATTCAGAACGAAGTCATTTAATATTTAAAAAATAATTCCGGGTTTAAAATATAATTAAGTATTTAAATGCACAGTCAACATAAACAAGGACACATTACCTACACATACTGAATCATTCTTGTACTTTTAAAAAGAGAACTTAGCATCGCATTTGTCCACATTTGTACGGATTTAACGATAACATTTTGCACCTACAGAACCCCTAACATTTGCGCGTTTTGACGTCAGCCTTAGTAAACAAGCCTTATCGGCAACCTGTTCAAATATAATGTAAACTCATATACGTAAATAAACTCGTAAAACACTTAAAATTTGACATTAGCCACTTACACTGCTCCAACTTAGAAAAAAATTCCAATAATCACATTTCGCGTTAAAAGTTCTTTTCCCTACTTAAAGATTAATCATTGCAAAAAGTCCTCATTACAATTACGAGTACACTTAAAAAAATATAATCAGTAATCACATCACAACACTTCGCGCCAAATATTTGATTAGTTTTTTTTTTAAATCGAGCGTGACGTTTTAAAAAGAGAAAAACGCGTTTCGAGCCCGCGTTCGGAAATTGGATTTCGCGGCGCGAAACATTGAGAGCGCGGGACGGATGCGCGCGTCGCGTGCAAAGCCGTTCAAGTTAATGCGTGAGGTTTACTCTAGCATAAACCGATACGGTGGCACCGAGACTGTACATAACACTTTGATTCTCATACTTTCAATAATTCAAAATTAATAAATGTCAATTAATTAATTAATGTCTCAATAAACACAATTAAATACTACCACACCGAAGGTAAAGTAAATTTCAAATAATATATTAAACCCAATAAAAATTACAATTAAATTCTTACTATATGTGGACGAAATTTAACCTAATTTTAGTTACATTTAAATTACGCTGAGGTAGATAAATAGAAAAAAATGTTATATAATATATAAATTACGCGTAACTTCCGCAATAACATAAGGGTTTCCATTTTAGCTGCGTAGTCGTGTCTACAAAATCCAAAAAACGTTTATATGAAACACGTGCTCTCTGGTAATCGGCACTAATCCCTGATCACGTTAATCAGCGTTCGATCTGTGTCACCGGCCCGCGGTTTTCACGTACAGATGAAATAAGAATGTCGTATCATCGTAATTAGATAAAGATAAAACGCACAGCATCGTTGTTACAAAATATGTTAGATTTCCGATAGCCGCAATTAGTGAATTCTTATGATAATTTAATAAGTTTAATATACTACACATTTATTTTTAATCTGTTCTTTAAGTTTAGTTACAGAGTAAAAATATTACTTTTTTAAATATGATTTTTGGTTTACACAATAAATCTATGGTTTACGTAGTCATACGTAATTTACGTAATCAAAAATAAGCTGTTAAGCTTAGATGAATAATTAAAAAGTATGTACTTAAACCAAAGGTAGGCGAGTAATTTATCTGAACAATAAATCATTCAAGTACATCGACGATTTTTAAACGATTAAACATTTAATGAAGGTAAATAATACTATTTTTCATAAAAGTAACACGTAGGTAAAGGAAATAGCCCGAAGGCCGGATCGGAAAGTGCAGGAAAAATGAAATAGGTACGTACTCGTAACTCTATGAGAATGAAGTAACAAATAATAGCGTTAGCTATAATCAATTAAAACATAATAATATGTTTTATACATTAGGCTAAGAAAATAATAATATGGTAGTTCATTAGTTATATCTTTTCGCTTGACTGACAACGCGACTCTACCATGACCGTTCCTCAGACGTAGCATGCAGTCTTAAATGTAGAGAACCGAAAATAAATCTAGTAATACGCTGCGTAAAAGCGTAATAACTCAGAAAAGTAATAAATTACACATGTATCAAGAGACACGGAAAACTTTCTTTGCATGAAAAGAAAATAACGTTCTGAAATTTGAAACGAAATGTTTTGGGCAAATTTTCTAAATTGACATGTTGTATTCCGATATAATTCAAAAATTATATCGGAAAATTAAATAAACGTAAGTTTGTTATCAAAAAAACAAGTTTAGTGAACCTATGAAACCCTGATTCCATGTTGATGAGATTGTTGGCCATAGATGAAAATACTTTTTTTTAGAAAAACGCAGTTTACGCAGTTTCCCCCTAAATGAAAACGTCTAGCTAGAAATGATTCATCATTCAATCGGAACGGAATGATAAGCATACCAGTTTATTGGCATTTCTTTAATCTCACATGTTTTAGAGTTATTATGCACAGTCTTTGTTTAATTAGTAGACTTCAAAAACGAAGAGATTCTCAATTTTTTTGTATTTTTCGACTATGGGGATCGGAGACAGCACGCATATTTGTAATAAATATTTTTTATTCTTTATTAAATAAATAATAAAATATCGAAACTAAATTAACTTTAAAAGACACAATTTACAATTCAAAGTATCTAGCTTCTCTTACGTACACTTTTAATTAGTTAGCTACGCAATTAGGTAGAGCGCCTCTATTTAATACGAGTATTTGTCAATGTTTTAATTTCTTCTTTGAATTATTATCTGTGGCCTTGGAGCTGTGTGCACTGAAGATCAAGGCCTGTTTGCGCGTTACATGATGACTGAATTAAAGTTTCATGGCATTTTCAATCTTACGTAAACATATATTTACGTACAAAATAACAACGCAGTAACTTTAGCAATCAAACGTGTAATTTCGAATCATTTGAATTGTTACATGGCGAGGTATATAAACTTCATAAAATTTACTATTTTCTCATGAATAGTTCTTTATTTTAACTATTAAGTTGTAAGTAAAAGAATGGTTTAGGTGGGGTATTTTATAACATGGCGCCTCGAGCCCGTAAAATTTGCAATGGAAAATTAAAAAATCCACAAATTACGGTGACTTTAGGTACCTATATTATGACAGAAATTATTGGTCTTATATTTTTAATCGTTCTTATTATATTATTCATTTTCATATTACGTTAGCGCATCCAGTTTTGCAGCTATTCTGCCATTCCGTCGTGCAACTGCAGTGTAGACCTTTGGTATTCGGTCCCGGTTTATGGTACGTAAAGAATAATAAGTACCTATTTTTTTTATTAATTATGTTTATATTCAAATGTATTTCTACGGCGTGTCTATGATATTAATTTTTTAAATTACGGTATTACAGAAAAGCAAAGCTGCAATATAATTTTTTGATTATCTGCAATTATGCACGTGTAGTTGCTGTGTAGTGTAGAGCGAGCAGTGCAAGTATTTTTGAGAAGATATGTAAAGCAGTGAGAGTTGGTGAATGGCCGCACTTTGTTTCGCCATGGTCATCGACTAATGTTGTTATGATGATTCTTAATTTCTTTCTCTCGATAAATAATTTATGATTGATTTTTGCTTTAGTTTTCCTTATATTTTGCAAGAATGCAACCAAAGTCGTTAACACTGCACTAAGTGTATGAAGCTTCCTTTCTGATTTCTGTTACAGAGAGTGCCTACATAGATAATAGTAGTAGGTAATAGAGCCTACTATAGGTACTAAGTTTTTTAACTGTATTGACCTTATTTTGATTTTAATTTAATGTAACATTTTGATAAAGTGATTTAACATCATTGGGTTATTGTGTTAACAACTCAATGTCTAATATCGACTGATAATTCTAATATAAGAATAGTTACCCTAATAATTTATTAGGTTGCCAAATATAATATTGAGTAAACGTTAAGTTCGTGAATCAAACCTTTTCAAGAGTCTAAAATCTACAATAAGTAAAATAGTTCTTCCAGGCTGTAGATCTCGATTTTTTTAACTAAAAAATTAATTTCTTCCACATTAGAAAGTATTTCTCTATGATCGACGAGAATCGTTCACCACGTGTATCGATGGCTGCAGCGAATCGATTTGTACACTTAATCGAATACAGTATGCCGCAAGTTTGTGTTATATAAGATTAGTAATAAAAATTGCTGCTAGACAGGGGAAAAGTTAGTGGAAAGTAGAGATTATTTTCATCTTTTATTATAGAAATGCAAGCAATTTTCACGTATCACGTACCAATAAAAATTGGAGCAGCACGGAGAAATAAGTTTGCGTTCACGAACACCATTTTATCGTATTTCAGTGGAAAAATGATGCAAAACATTTATTAATTCATATTATGTAAAATAATTAAACTGGACATGTTTAAATAAATTTCCGGCAGTGAATTTCTAGGGATAGGTCCATAAAGGAAACATTCCTTTTTCCTAAGCCTTTTTCTTTTTTTTCTTTGATCCCGTTTTGCTTCTTCCAAACTCCAAAAACCTTTTGACAATAACCTTTTTTATTACAAAAAAAAAACTTAAAAGCTTTTCTTTTAAAACCAACAAAGATATCGAATAGCAAACAGCCATGCTTACATAACAAATAGCATAACATGAAAATCGGCCATCAAAATCTCGTTGTCCGAATATATAAATATTAGTATCCTACTTTTACATGTTATGCAACTGATTTGCTTAAGGTTGCTAACCTCAAAACTTAATTAATTATGACGACCGTTATCACACCGTAGTGCAGTGTGTTTAAATTTACTATTAAAATTTATAATGGAAAATTAGGTATGTGTAAAAACATTTAGGGAGGTTAACTTTTGAGCAGAAGAATTATTTTAAAGTTTTTATCAGCTGTGGTTAATCGAAGCTATTTAAGCTGTGAGACAATTATAGAGTCTAATCTTGGATGCCTGATTCAGAGATTCAGGTATGTGGATAACCCGTGTCGGATGTTGTTAAACCGTCTAAACTATATAAAATATTTTCGGTCAGGTACATAAGGCGTACTTCAACTTAGATCGAAGTAGGTAGCAAGTAGATAAATTCAATCAACATTCAAGAAACAAAAATGTTATGCTATTACATAATTGGTCGTGTCCATTTTACGAGTATGTATGTGTGCACGATATGCCCATATGACTTACGACCATTATATCACATACTAGTATTTATTTAACATTAAATAATAATGTAGGTTTCTGTGTCGCATTCTTACGTATGCCTTGACTAACAAATTGATAAAAAATATTATTGTGTTCATATTAATTTAAGTAGATAGGTATAGGTAGGTACGTAAATTGTCATAAGCCAAAATTTACATTGGTTTAAAATTTAAACAGTGGAAAAAAGACACAAGTGTCCGATAGTTATTTGATGATGACAACTTAGGACTCGTATAACCTCATAGTGAACCCCAGATTGTTGTCACGTGACAAAATTTATTGATGCTGATTGGCCAATGTTATTTAGTGTTTATTTTCAACCAATCACATAATATCTGAAAGAGTGTAGGGGCATTTCTGCTGAAAATTCTATTTACTGAAGATGTTATGCGTACTCAAGCAACAGCTCACCCGGGCAGACGGACCGACGCCACGGACAGTCATCGCAGGGAAAAACATGCAATTTAAAAGAAGTTTTGTTATGTAATTAACACACATTTTGATTAAGAGTTCTATTCTTGATTCTGTGATTAAGATTCGCGACGGTGTGAATTTAAATAATGTGTGTATGTAATTTTGCGCAGCCTTTGAAGGGCGGTGTCGCGTTGCATGTCAAGAACGAAACAGCCACCGGGTCGATTACGTCGAGCGAGCGAAACGATCGCCGTGAGTGAGTTTGACATAATATTCGTAAACGACGTCTACCATTTCCAACATTATTTGCCACATACTTGTGTAGTAATGTCTATGATGGGAGAATTGCCTCCGGCCGACAAGGCGACCGCTGTTCCACATTGACCAATAAATAGATTTAAAATAAAAGTAAGTATTGATTTACACTTATTACAATTTCTTATTTACAATGTCACAAAATAATCATAAAATCTAGGTCGTAGTAGCAAGCAATTTAAAAAAAATTTAAATTGCCTTGAGGCTGATTTCGACTGCAATTATGACTTTTTTATGTACCTCTCGTTCAGAAACTCAAAATTAAAACGGCCAATAATATTAATGAGTATAATAAAGTTATTACAAAAGGAAAAATGTAAATTTTTTCAATATCCAACAAAGATTGACGACCCGTGTGGTGTAGTGGTTACCACGCCAGTCCACCATTCGAAAGGTCCCGGGTTCGATCCCCGGCGGGTCAGAAATTTGAATAATGAATTTATGATTTCTGTTACCGGTCTGGGTGATTATGTATTTGTCTTTGTATGTGTCCATGGCACCCACGAGACGGGGAATGTGTGGGGCTGTGAGTGTGAAGCGTTATTTTATGAAAATTAAGTTATAAATTGTTATTCTATGTAGTCTGACAGATATTATAGGTACAGAATGACATGAGTATTATAAAAACCAAACATGATATTAAAAAATATGTTACCCAAGGATCATATCTATACCATAAAATGATACAATACAGACATTATAAATATTATGCCATTTAAGAAGATTACGAAGTCAGTAATGGAATCTTCTGGAGTGAAAATATTGTTACACTTACGACACTGACTGTGTTAACTCAACGTTTTACTGTACGCAGAGTAAGTGCTCGAGGAAATAACAGTTTAATAGCTAAGTGTGTGATAATTAATTGCACAAGTAGGCACCCATATACGTAAGGCCAAGATCTGACAAGCGCGAAGGAAAAGTGGTTTTAAAAGCCGGTCGTTGACATGTTTGTAAAGACTGCTGGATGAATAAATTGATTCCAAAATAATTCTACCTGAAATTTTTGACTTTAATCCAAATTCAGATCGAACATTAAGATAAACGATGCTGGTTACGACACCAAAGTGCAAACTTTAATAGCATTCTAATGAGATGTCCATTGCCATCAATCGTCTAGTTCTCGAAATGACGAGTTAATCGTGAGAAGGCACACAGGTGCGCTAATGTTTGTTGCTACACCGAAAAGTTATAGTGAAAACAGAAGAACGATGTTATGGTACAAGTCATCGCGCTGCGCTGCATTTGTCATACTCGTAATTTAGATTTGAAATAAAAAGGTGTACCGGGTCATTCCATTATCGCGGGTGCAACATTTAGACGCATATTTTAGTTTCATGTGGTTAAATAAAAAAACATTCTTAATGAAATTAATGTACATTAAATTAACCAAAGCATTAACAAAAGTTGATTTTATTGTAACAAGTTTTGGTCAATTATTGTGTAGTTTCAAGGGAAGATGCGATGTGGTCGCTTTGCGACAGTCTTTCAATAAGTTAAAAATAAAGTTTCATAAATGTTATTTGCGATTTGTTCTGCGATACTCGTATTCATGAATTTTAACGAACGCGGTTAAAATATAGGGTCATACATCTTATAGCTTAGACCAACATCGTGTATGACCGGAGACCGTTGAATTTTCGCTTCATTACACACGTCAGACGCTATGATGGATGTCGTATGGACCAGATGATGTCATGTACAAGAGATTTGAGGACTTGTTACACAAGGCATGGCTTGCTAGCTTCAAGTGACTGTGGGGTGCTTCAGGCCAAATGGCACAATTAGTGGTAAGCGGGTTAGCCTTGATTGTCCTCAATACCAATTTATTTATAAAACAAAATGCAGTTATTTAAAAAATTTAATATAAAAATTTTGTTTACATTCGAAAAAACAAAATTATTTGAAAAAGAAGTAATATTGTGTTTGTGCCCTATAAGTCTGCGTAAGATATGGCTTCTTAATACCTGTCTGTCTGTCTGTATATATCACGACGTAAGTATTTCGAGTGTATGTTTATAAATTTAATTTAAATTTTGTTTAAAATATTGTTCAAGTATAGTTATTTACAATTTTCTGTTAAATTTTTTGCGCTGCATACATATCTACGCATTACGCCTATGTAACATAAGTACGTTGACCTGACAGGTAGATTAAAATTAGCATAGAAAAGATAATAACGGATTATCCGATGGACAAGCAAATCCGAATTATATTTTGTACTTTTCATTATTGAAATGTCATCCATCGACAGCGAATGGACGTTGATTGACCATGCTTCGACGGCGAGATGGGTCAATAAATATATTATGTTCACGATAATAATCATGACAGAGACAGCTAGATTACCTGCTACTTGACTCGCAAATGTTTCTTTTATAATCATACCTAGTTGTACTAGTTTATCTCCGCGAATTCGCCTGCGTGGATTTCTTACTTAATTGGACCAAGGAATCATGTTGTTCTATACAAATCGTGCCCCCATTTTTCATCACCTTAGGAGTAGAATTTCAAAAAATCCTTTCTTATTGGATGCCTACGTCATACAATGAACACACCCTCCAAATTTCAGATCTCTACGATTAGCCTATTGCTGTTCCAATTTTAAGGTATCGTCATTTTTTGATAGACGTGAATAAGAATTCCAATTAACAAATTTAAAAATATTAAGGAAGTGCTTTAATAATCCTAATTTATAAAATTTCAAAATATTATCTTTAATTATTAGGAAACCCGACTAGAACCGAACATAAGGAAACTCAAATTCTTTGTTATAATTCAACAAACGAAACTAGTTCAATTGCCAACAGATGCCTAAAAAACCTTTAAAAGCCTTCAAATATAGTACTTATTGCTAAAATCACTTGATAGTTTGCATTTGTCTATAATTTGGAAAATTACACGGAGTCAAATAGTTTTACGGGTTGTTCGTACAATAGCAAACAATATAAGATACAAATTACGGGCATGACATTGCGCTACTCCTTGATACAAAAACTGTGAAACTAATCGCTTGAAACTTGAAAGCTACAGGTTAATAAAACGGAATAGAAATCTAGGCAAACATACTTTTTAAGACTAATAAAGGACGTGTTTTCTAGTTGATTAATGAAAATGTTAGGAGTTTATATTATTAATTATTATTTATTACTAGATTGCATTTGGCGCATACGTTGTTCTGACTCGCATCTGAACGTTGGCTTAGCCAATAATCTCTAGCATTTACCGGGTCCTACTGTTAATCAAAAAATTCCGTCAAAATCAGTCTTTAGAACTTTATTAGTTTATCCAGAAGTATTTATACATATACGTATATCTCAGTCCCTTAAATACACTAATCTAAAACGATTTGGTGAAATATGGTTTACTGCCCGATTTGGTACAGGAGGTTTTTTTTTAGAGATAATTAAGTTATTTATGGAACAAGATATACAACATAACATAAAAATATATTTACAAAATTATAAATAAAAACTGTAAAAAGAATATTCAGGTTCCCAAAACACTGGCGGCGTTTCCGCTCTGGACGGCAATACTCAACCTTTGAGCAAAATAACCGCCAGCCCTAGGGTCACCAGAGACAAGGTAGCCTAGTCGGCATTTCTGACATAAATTTCTTCACCAAGGGCCCATTGTTTCCATAGCAAGCGCCGCAAATATATAAGTATCTACAGTATTACTATATTTGCGGCGCTTGAGATTGGATTGGATGTTTTTAAGTCATCAAAATTAATCCAACCAATCCCAAAGGCTTTAGCGTATATATTCTGTAATGTAATAGGATCGCGGCTGACTGTTCTAATAGAATAAAACCAAAACGACATTTTCACATCTTCCGCTAAACAATGAAAACTCATCAGTTATTTAATCAATGGTAACGACTTCTGATTGTTCAGCCAAGATGGCTGACACGAACAATGACAGTATTCTCAGCAAATGTCCCACAATCTCTTAACGAGATATCGTAATTCCCATAATTATTGATACATCTTTGCATCTTATCCCCTCTACAGGCCTGAGGTTGAAAGCGCCATAATAGGTCACTTTCTAGAAATCATAATTGTGTCACGGAAATTGTTCTTATGAGACATGAGGCGTATGGAAAGCCTTTCCGAGTATATTGGAAACTAATAATTAATTAATTAATTTAAGATTGAACTTGTTATTAGTACCTTATCATAAACGAGAGATGTACTTATTATTTTAAAAGTTTATAATACAGTTTTCGTGCATTTGCCTGGCAACTAACGTCCTGCGGGTCTAAAATGGCCACTTTGGATGAATCATATTTGAATCATATTATGATTCAAACGTCAAATGGTAAAATGGCCCATCCTTGGTAGTTCATAAAATGATCTGATACCAAATAAATAAATAATAATGATAAATGATCTTATACCAAATGCTTAAAATTACAACCAAACTGCAATTTTTAGTTGTCAAAAGAAAAGTGACGTTAAGGCATATAATTATATTAGCTTTTCTCTAGAAGCTAATGATTTGGTTGAGTCTGTTTAGCAATAATATAGATTTGTCTGGTAACTTATTAACTTATCTAACAATTATTTCGAAAACCAAGTGAGAGTTAGTATAACTTACAGTTTAAATTGTAGTCTACATACATACTATAAGAAATGTTAGTTTAGATACTTGTCGAAGAGAAATAATACATTATTAACTAGAGTATACTTAGCAGCTTCCATTTTCTTGGAACAGTGTTGAGATCCGTTTTCAGAAACTGTATTGCTATATTATTTAGTTCTCACAGGTTTCATGGCAGTTTGTCATTAGCTACTGGTTGGTCGTTGTGTATTAATAGATGTTCTAGAAGGTCTTATTGGACAGGTAATTAAACATTATTGTCAATCAAAATTGCTTTCAAAAGGAACTATATTCTATCTGAATCTTTTTTCTTAAAAAGGAATGCAACATAAATCAGTATTTAGTTAATTACAGGTATATTAAATACTAGCTGTGTGACGCGGTCTCACCCGCGTTAAGAATGGTAGCGTAATGCTTGATAGCCTATAACCTTCCTCATGAATATAGCTATCATATAGAAAAAGAATTTTTCAAATCGGT
>DWAV01000153.1:0-26309 GCA_018231305.1 Noctuana lactifera
GTTTGTTTGTTTGTTTGAACGCGCTAATCTCAGGAACTACTGAACCAATTTGAAGAATTATTTTTGTATTTGATAGCTTCATTCATGAGGAAGGTTATAGGCTATCAAGCATTACGTAGCTATTCTTAACGCGGTTGAAACCGCTGGCACAGCTAGTCCTTGATATTTTGCAAAAAGAGGCTTTATGGTACGAGTATAATAATAATCATGGTTATGGTAAGTTATTTCCTCGAGTTTTGAAACTTATTTATATTAAACATAATTCATCTATACCTATTTCCACATTCATTCGATATTTCGTTTTCTTTTGCAAGTGAAACACCGAAATTTATAATTGCACGCTGTCGCCAGCTTTCATAAAAGTGTTTCGTTACACGACAACAGCAAGTTCCATTTGCTTTATAAATTGCAATCTCAGTACAATCTAAGCTATTGATCATCTCACTATGTGTTTCCTTATACCGTGACCTTCTGAGAGAGCTGTGATGCAATTTAGTGCAACGCGCAAGATGGATGCGGTTTGTTACATGCGCTAGTCGACCTCTATGACATTCAATGACGGGTTGGTATCAAAATAGTGTGCAAACTTGTTTGATATAGAACACACAAATTTTAAACAGACTATAACAGCTACAATTATAATAGATCAACAGTGGTCGCAGCGAGTTATGGGTGGTTGGCCCATCCCCTATTCATAATAAAATCAATACAGTCGGCAAGCGAGACGGAAAATATTTTGTAAGCTTAAACTGATAATCCCATTGCTGAGGGTATGCAAACCGCTCATTATGGTCTTATTTTTGGCGTAACTAACTATTAAAAAAAAAACATTATTTTACAATAAAAAATCAATTAAATAATTATCTGTGTGGTGTAACCACTACCACGCCAGTCCACCATTCGAAGGGTCCTGGGTTCGATCCCAATAGTTTCAAATAGTTTGCTCGTAATTGATATACACAGCTTACTATGTATGACTATTGGGTTATTATATCTAAATAGAACACGACATGGTCATTTCGCACGTTCACTTCACAAGTCATGTGATTGCGATGCCAGGGCCCAGGATTGCGGTACGTGCCACGCGGGCCTGCATCGCCACTTGACGATAGATTCCCGCGAACCGTGTCACCGCAGGGTTGCTCCTCTTAAACAAATTTCCTTGCATTTCAATTTAAAAATGAATAAATAACTAATAATAATTCAAATTTAAAAATTTCAATTCATCATAAGGTAACACGTATACACGTCTACACGTGGATGAATGTCAAATAATACGGTACACCAGCTTTAGGCGCCCATTTGTAATAATAATTAACGCTTTACACTTACAGCCCCTAGGATCACTAGGATTCTCTTTGTCGTGGGTGCCATGGACACTCACAAACACCCAGACCGAGAACAAAAATCCAAATTTATCATTTAAATTTTTGCCCCGCCGGGGATCGAATCCTGGACCTTTCGAATTGTGGACTGGCAGGTAACCACTATACCACGCAGGTCGTCGAAAAACATATTTAATATAGAATCTTTGATGTGCCAGGTTTATTAAAAACAATCATATTCATGCAGTTTTAAAATTTAATTTCTTGTTTATTATCTGTAAGATACGAAGTACCTATAAGTTAGGAATATATTGAAATGACGGGGATAGATCCAAATACCGCTACGACCAGATCTATTCTATTGTAGATAACATGTGTAACTTAACATCTTTTTTCTTGTATTAATAAATAAATATATTACTTGCGTGAGTCAGTGAGTCAGTCAACCCTAATGAGTTGGCGAAGGGAGCGGCCGAGTGGCTCGCTCCTTGCGACCAAGCGTTTCCGAGAAGGGCAGTGGGTGAGAGTCCGGACATTGCTGGGCCGTATCTCACTAAATCTAGGCAAATTAATACAGGACTGCAAGTTAAGGTAACAGCTAATTTTGTCCTTTATAAGGCAGTCAATAAATACATTTGCACAGCGCATTAAAGAGATGAAAATGATAAATTTGTCTATTGGCGGTAGTGAGTTTATTAGTTGGTTTAACAGCGTCAGTTACGCCCAAGAATACCAACTTACGTTTTAACATTTTGAGGGTACACATCATAGGTACTTTGTTAAAACATACTTACTTAATATTGAATGCTTATGAATCACCGATCGGCTTGCGGTCTTATTGGCTATCGCTTATCATTTCGTGTGATGCAATAAAAAGCTATTTTCGTCCATAATTCGATTCGATTGCGCGCCCCATTAAAACCAGACCCTAATGAAACTTCATTAGTTTCACATAATCTGCATTCCGGTGGTCCTAATTGCACATCAATAGACAATTTGCAATTCCTACTAACTCTTAGAAGTGATTAGAATTGGACATTTGTAAACGCATCGGCCATTTATTTTTTGATCTTTAAACAGGAGGAATTTCACAAAGTTGCTCAATTTATCGTCCTGCTTATCTTAAGATAAGGATGTCATGATACACTTGAGGTACAGCTCACTATAAGTCACTTTCATATCTCAAACTAGTCTATCTGATACACGAATGAATCTACGAACAGCGATTTTTGGAGATAACTCAATCATTCCAATAACCACCTCCATTCAAAACTTTTCAACGTATAAGACGAGCCTGGACACCTGATGTTAAGCAGTCACTGCAACCTATGGACATCCACGTCCTACCCCAAATAAGAGAGAAGTATAATCTGAGAATATGTGTATATTATCTTAGATAGAACATAAAAAAAGTAACATGCGCAAACTCATTTGCGTGTGTCATTGTGTTCAATGTATTTTTTCTTCATAATTTTGTTTACTATGTGTTTGTATGCAGTGGAAAGAATAGTGTTCTGTTGGTGACTTCACGGGTGTTGCTGGTATCTATAGGCTATGGTGGTTACTTTATCAGTTGGCTTGACTGCTAGGTTTGGTTGATAAAATATTGCAACACAGATAACACAAAGCACTTCCCATTTAAATACAGAACACTTTAAGGAATACTTTTTGAAATATTATCAACAACTCAACAATAACATTTCTCAATTCTCTAATGAATCTTCTTTGTAATATAAATAAATAGGTACATATCTACCTATATAATTTAAATAAATACCTATATAGAGTAAATTCTTCATGATCTATAATAAGGTAAGTTATCGTTATGTTTAAAAACTTTAACTTCTTACAATTTGAAGATCCTAACCATTCCGTTAACTTATCCGAATGCCGCCAACCGTTATCGCGTTTCTCGTAGCTAATTCCTCGTCACGAAGTAACACTCGTTATAAAATTGATTAACCTTAAATAAAATAAAAATAAGTACGATATTTTTACGCAAGTGAATCGGTCTGTACATCACTACTGTAGGTATAGTAGGAATATATTGTAATAGACTGTCGTTCAATGCAAATTATCCTTAAGTAGATACCTACTTAGGTACTAAAATTGTGTAAAATATGTAAATCAAATCAAATACAGTATATTTACATAAATAGTATAAATACTGAAAGTCAAATAATTCATTACGGTTTATCCCTTACCCTTGTTCAAGCCCTTTTGGGCCAAAAGTGTTGGCTATGGTTGACCGAGAGAAAAAAGCCGGTGGAAAAATCTTTCGGTCCATCCTAATTATATCAACATTAATTCTGTTGGAGAGTGGAATTAAAGAGAGGTAAATGTTGTATTGATTTTGTAGATGAATGTTAAATTCTGCTTTATTTAACCTATGAAAAACCGCAACCTAGTTTATCAACTTATCTTGAGTTTCATCAACCTATCAGGCAATCTATCGTTGTTTAGGCAATACAGGACGTCCGCGCCGGCAGCGCCTCGGGAGACGTTTCTCTCATTATTACGGAGTCTGTTATTGCCCCGTAAGATATCTAACAGTACCCGGCGAAAATTGAGCGTCCGAATCAAGTCATTGAACCGAGACACCGACCGTTAGATGAACCGATTCGAATCTAGCAGGACGGGCCCTTTCCCTCCCACTAACACCCATTTTTTACTGACGAAATCACGATAGTACAAAATTGAGAGAATATGAGATAGCGGCCACATTTGAGCCACTTTTCATGATAACAGTTCTATTTGTTTTAAACTAATGCCCCTCAATCGAATGGATATATGTTTTATACATACACATTTTCAGTATTAATCACGGTATTCCCCCAAAAACTAGGCTCCTAGCTACGAGTATTACATAGATCCCTATAAATATTAGGTACATCTAATGTTTTCAAAACTGTATTTGAAATGCATATACCGTAATCTAATATTTCACAAAAATGTTCATCTAATGGTTTAACATTCATTTTATTTATGGTAGAACATATTTGTAAAAATACTACATATTTCTGAACACCGCATTATCTCGCTACATCTCAATTTGTAATTGTCAAGGTAACACTCACGAGTAGGTATGTGGGTATACTATCGCGCCTTGCTCTCTTCTTTCTAACGGGAAAGTGACTGGCAAAAAAACAATAAAAAAGGTTGAAAAATCACGTAATAGTCAATACCCAGGTGATTTAAATAAAAGGTATGTAGTAAAAGTACGTAAGTAGGTAAATACGTAATTGTTTTCAAAACTGTAGTCACAGATAACTTTAGTTACTTGTGGTTTTATTTTAATTTTAAAAAAGCAACGAATATGCACTATGCATGTCTGATGTTAAAATGTGACAGAAGCCGATGGACAATCACGTCGAACACCTGAGGTCATGAGTGGATAAGTTATGTACTACTCATGAGGACCAAGATCTTCGCCTGAAAAGAAGTATCAAAAGTAAAGGAGATGAATACGGCACCTCCCCAAGGAAACACTTGCTTTCATATCAGCAAGCTATGAGGGTGGAGGTGGTGTAGAGTTTGCAAGAGTAGGTATGTTGCGCACTATACAAGCTGTTTTATCATCGACAATGTTAGTACGAACGATCTCTTATTAAAGATGCATTTTATATCAATATTTAAATATTATAATTCAGCTTCAATATTAATAATAGGTAATAATCGTAAGGAGATTTCTCTATAGGTTCATTCTCTTCGCGTGTAAGTACCTAGTTCCGATCACAATAATTACAATAGAGCTGTGTCAGGTGAACTATTGTTAGTGGTTGCTTCCCAGAGTTCTCAACACAGTCGGAGAGATCATCTAATAACAAAAACTTTATTCAAATGAGTTTTTCTAGTCTTTGGAATTTGAATTTTTTTTTATATTCAAGAACTAAAGAGACGAGTGATATAATTTATCAGTATCTTAGAGCATTTATTTAACTCAAAGTCATCAGTGGTAAAGAAAGGAAGAAGAGAGAAGGGTCAAATATTATTGATTCATTCCGGTCTTCTCCCCAAAACCGATCCACTGGCAATCATTATTTCTTTTAAATTCGATTCTACTATAAGAATCTATCTATCTTTCTATGATTTACTTTTATTTTTCATTAGATGACAATATCGTTATGGCATAAAGTATTGTTATAGGTTGTTAAGCCATTTCTTTTAATATATCAATGACTTTACACAATTTGTAAAATATTGTGCTTCCTAGTTGCCACTTGGCCATTTGCCACAACCGATACAATGAATAGTTTAAGTATAACTGAGAACAATCAATGAGGCTGGCTGTGTCTAGACGAAATGCAGATAGCTGCAAGTAACAAACCAGTAGACGGTAATCGATTAAACTCGTACCTACTCATTGGGAATTAGTGTCGGCGTAAATTTTAATAATCAACACCAATCTCTCCCGTCCCGTCTCAGCACACGTCTGTTAGAAAGCTGAAGGATTTCGTTTTGTTCGCAGCTTTTACCACTCGCAGTATAACAGTTACCGTCGACCGGCGACCGTACGTCGTGCCGTTAACGTGAATCTGCTTATTCATTGGACACTTCACCTCCAAACGTCTATTACTTTTCCTCATTCGACGCAAACCAATAGATGTTGGTAGCTTCGTCAAAAAATAATTCATCGGTTTTCTAGACGTGAAAAATCTTATTTTTAGCGCATATATGAACTAAGATTACTTGTCTTAGGTGACAAATGCGAAACACTTGCAAATATTTAAGCTTGATAAAATTAAGGAAATGTGAATAAATAATTATTCATGTAGTTTTGAAAATTACTGTGCAACCGTTATTTTATGAGGTGCCAAGATGAATATACTCGTATAAAAAGTCCCCGAGAGACTTGTTTCTATGGCTTTGGTCGTAGGCAAGCAGTCTGTGAGCAAGTACTCAAATTACTCCAATTTTTACGTAAAGCGACAGGATAGGTTTTATTTACAACTTTCTTATCCGAAGTTTGTTATAACTTTCTTATGCAGATTCTGACAACAAAACACCTACAGTGGTAGTCACCGCCACCACTGCCACCTATGAAGATGGGCAACACCAGAAATGTCATCAGGAGCATCATCAAGCATAGCCGGCTTTATATGATCTCCTAAGCACTGCCCACTACTGTCCATCCCACATTTTAAGTCCTCCGACAACTATCTACAGTACTTTTATCCCTAAAACGCTCCATACTTCCGTCCTTGCGATAAGTGCAATAACTAAAGCTACCTACTTTTGACATAAACAAAACGTTTTATATTTATATCTTCATTGCTAAACATTCTTGTAACTTTACAACAAAAGTTTTGTCTGTACACTAGAAAAAGACAGCACTAAAATACGGCAGCACAATAGAAAGGGGATGATACCGTTCATCACACGAAATTAACCTATTAAAAGCGAACATAAAATATTGTTTAATACCATAATAAAACCAGAAGCATAACCAACATTTAAACAGTATCATTATGAACATAACAATGTGTGAAATACACACAAAACGCTTGAACAGCACCTGTATCAACTGAATGCATTTAGTTTCGTACAGAAAACGACTGTATTCCTTATACAGGGATAAAAAAAAGAAAAAAGAAAATTATAAAAAAGTTTCTCTCGAATGTGAAACGTTTTACAGATAAAGAAATAGGCACATACGTATACATACCTACCTATTTTAAAACTACAGTACGTTTTTGCAGCATAAATTCTGAAGTAGGTACCTAGTTATACATAATAATATACATACTGCTTCTCTATTTGAGTATTTTTTTAAACCTTAAAATTTAAAAATCTAGAACCAAACTGCCTCAAAGGTAGGCACACAAAAATGAAAAGTGAAAAAGCCAGCTGACGTCAAATAAACGACTTCGTTTCAGGATTTTCAGGGCATGTTTGTTATTAAGGGGAAAGTGTGCTGCCAAGCTTTTATGCACGGGCCGGGTCGCCTGAATCTAGGTCAGCTCACTGTAAGGACTTCTGCTAACACTGGTACGATGACCTAGGTCAGGTCACTGCTGAATTATGCTGCCAACCAATCGATACCAGCTCGTGTATTTACGTACTCATCCTAGTTACAGACTGACGAATTGGATTGGATGATACGAAATGTGATGTAGGGGTTTAGCGTTTAAAAAAATGTAGGCTACAAAATGTAGGTCATGCAGCGGAGATACTATGTGGAATTGAACTAGGGCATGCTGCTCGCATAGTTAAAGTAACAGTTCAAGGACATTGAGTAGCGAATAGGGAAACCTCCTTGCCTTTGGTAAGGATTTTACATGGATAAAAGTACAGTTGTATGTCAATCGTAATTGTATAATGAACTGATTAAAAACTCTGCTATTGAGAATAGGGCTGAAACCTCACCTTGCGCTTTGTTTGAAAGGGAAGCATAGCTTCATAGTAGGTATCAATTTATTTTATATTAATTTTAAAGCTTAGAATTCATGTTAAAGTAATATTTAAGATTAAATAAATATAATGTATATAGCACTTCTACAGTGCATAGAGTATAAATTGAAAAATGTTTTTTTATTAAAATCCTGTGTAAAAACAATTTAAATTTTACTGAACGATAGTACCTACATAGATAAAAATTGTAACTGTATACACTAGTATCGGGTTTAGCCCATTTCGGATGATGGATTCGAGATAAATTCGCTTCAGATAACAATTTGTTGTGACTGATATGTTGCGAGAGAGCCTATCGCGAAGGGGAGTGCCGCAGATAGAGCAATGACTCTAAATATATGAAAAACTGAAATATATTTATTTTATTGAGATAGACGTAAATGGGGTGGCGGCAATTAATATGACGTATTTAGTAGATTTATCTAACTAGACAAAAATTGTATAATATCCTGTTTCTTCCCATATAATAACATATTTTAAATCTATGGGAAGTTATCTACTTACCTACCTACCTGGTAGAAAAGTTGTAAATGTATTATTTTTGGAACAAACTATTATAAACAAAGATATCTATTATGATCATCCGGACGTGTGATGTAGCGACCCATCACCACTTAAGGGTCATCACGTCACACCTCTCAAATATGAAAAGTGTTTAACTCACATGACATACCATCACGCACAAATAAATTATACTCGGTATAAAAGTATGCAAAGGAGGTATGGAGAAAAAAAAAAATTATTGGCTAGTCAAAAAAAACATTAAAAATTTTAAACAAAATTTACCTACCTATCAAAGTCAACACTCTTATTTCCCATACTTTTCTTATCAATTTCATGATACTTCATGATTTTTTAAAGCACTTTCCGCTTGTCATTTCTAGCTGATTAAAAAAATATATTGGTCGAATAGAATAGTGTTAATTACTACTTTATTTATTGGTCCTTTTATGTGTTTCTCATTAAGTATACCTTTCGACGTTAATTTGGAGATAATGTGATGAAACCTAATAAAAATGATGATGGCTGACATTGCGCCACCAACGTTTTTTTGAAGCTCATACCAGTCATCCCTGTTTCATATTGGCCATGCACCCAGGACGTAGAGATGTTGCGTGTTTTCCACGATTCACTTTTGAAACTTTCTAACCCTGTGTCGAGCGAAGCGGCAGGGAGGGGCGCGCGCGGGTGCCAGAGAGAGGGTACCGACCTCATTGCCCATTGCCACTCCTCCCGCCGAGGCGGCAGGCCATTTTTATTAAAAATACTTCCGAGTCACATACCGCGCGCGAACTTTTTTTCATTCGCCATCCTTTAATTCGAAGTTACAATTCAAAAAGCGCGATAAAGTGGACAATATTTTTAAATGTTATTGGTTATTTTTTTTATTAAATATTAACCATCAAAAAAAATTTAACAGTGTTTTAAAAGTGTGAACTTATATTTAAAAAATAACAGTGCGCCCCGCGGTCTATTTTCCGTGCGGACTCGGGTGCGTTCGGTTGCGAAAAGTGGCGGAGTTCGGCCATCTCCGGCGGCGGTCGCCGCGAGGAAGGCGTCCTGCCAACCCCGCCCGCGAGCAACAGAGACGGACGACGCTGCTGACATGGCGACAACACGAGTGGATTGATGATTTTCACGTGGAAAACTCATCCCTCCAACATATTATCCATGTTAAGGTCGGTGTAAAAGCTATCTGTATTATACGTAACATCATTTTATTTAGAGGACACTCAAAGTTAGTTTCTGAAACTGCTGAAAACCGTATTTTTTATTACTTGTCAGTATAAGAAACTACAACCTCTAAATTTGCCCAAATTTTAGAAATTTACTTGACTACCCTTAAAACCTATAATAAGTTATGGATCTTGTTATGAAATAAACATTTGATATTTGACCAAGATAAAAATGAAAATAATTCTTACTAATAATTTGGATAGGTACATAAAATAAGATAAATAACCGAAAAAAGTTTAAAACCGGCTTTTACCCTTTCTACATGTACTAAAAATTCGAGACTTCATCTCAAAGTTCTCCGCGTTATAATTATAGGTAGGTACAGTTACCGTTTAAAATGATATTCTAGGAAATGTCTGATAAATATAAACCACCCACCCCGATGGAGGTGACTCATTGGATTATTGCACACTGTCATATAGGATTCGGTAGCAAAAGAGGAAATCAATAAATTTCAATAAATCAATATTTTACCGTGCACCCTGCGCTGAATATCTGCTGCCGCCATTTCGATGATGACGACGTATTTTTTGTGAGAGATATTCGAGTCGCGGAGCGAGTCGGTGTTCGCGGCGCGGGGTTGCGCCGTCAGTCGTCGGGCGAGCGGGGTGCGACGTAAACGCGGACTCGGACTATGGCGGAAGGGCTGATCCTCATTCCCATAAAAGGGTCGAGTTGATTGTGGTGCAGATACGTGTGGTATGTTCCTTTAAGTTAGTGTTGTGATGTTATTATCCCTCAACAGTTCCTATCTCGCGGTATCGGTCGAATTAGTGTGGATATTGTAGGTAATAATGCCATTGTGATGACGTAATGTAACGCGCTCGACTGGGTGCGTAGTAATAATTCGTGCGCCCGTTTATGCCGCGATAACATAGTGGTCAGCACCTGTGGATGTGGAACAGATATAATGTTTAGAGCTAATAATTTATTTTATGTGTGTTTTTCTTATAAGATTCCAATTGGAGATTCTGTGAATGTAATGTTGGTGCCATCGTTATATTATCTTGTTTTCCGTGAGATTAACTTAAATTCTTAAGTTGAGACGTGAGTCGGCCGCAATAAGTGGTTGCTGCCGCTGTATGTAGGTACCTAGCTGCGTTCGGTTCGGTTACACGTAGAATGTTTTTTCCTACTGCAGTGCGCTGATGCACGGACTCGCCGCCCGCCGCTAGAGGCGCCCTCGATTTTTTTAACCTTGATTGAAACTACGAGGTATCTACTGGATACATAACAACCAGTTATAATCATAATAAAGTCTCTTGGGAATTAATGTTATCGAATAACAAATGTTTATTTTTATAAAACTGTCTTATTTAGCACTACTTTTGATTTAAATCTTAACTTTTCTATCGTTGCAGCAGTTCCTTTTTACTTATGTGGATCTTTTTGTTTTCAATTCACCTCTATAAATCAATATTTACTATGTAGGTATATTCATTTTGTAATTAAGATATTATAAGCATAATAAAATAAATAATGAAACACGTGATATTTAAAACCGTCTCTACAAAAGAGTCCCTTCTAAAATAGTGATAGAGGTCTTGTGCCGAAATAAATCTATTAGATACGCTTTAATTTATACTCTCTTTCATATATTTTTGTCACATTGCATTATTTTCGATTTTGTTTTTAACCCTATAAAAGGAAAGTTAAGTTATAGATTTTTAATTGCATTTAGTGTTGAGTTTCATTATCCGTAAAATCATAAATCTCTAATTCATCGCGTTGCGTGCTTGTCTCTAGGATCCAGTAGGTAATAGCGTGACAGAAAAATTCCTTGTATGGAAAAATGTAACAATTATTTCTTTTAATCGTGCAAGGAGAGAAACCAGTACACCCTCCTGTGTTTTTACAAAATATATTATTTATTTCATATCTTAATCTTTTCTAATTGCGAAATAACAATACAAACTATTTATTTCTTAATGTTCGACATTCTCAAATATGGAAGCTAGGCTAGGAAAGTAGGTCTCAGTATGAAATATTTTTTTAGTTATATATTTTTCTTTAACTTTGTAATTTAATTTCTTTTCAGGTCCCCATGCGCCCGTCACACAGAAAGCACTAACATTATGAAACAAACAAATTGAAAATGACTACAAAGTAAACATTATCCATTGTTAAAGTTTTGTTGTATTGTTCATGGAATATGAGAGAATACTTATGTATACATCATTGAAATATTGTTAATGCTTTAGCTATTAAGCTTGGACTGGAAAAACTTATATCTTCCAAAGAGAAAAAAAAATTAAAGATGGCTACGCAAAGATTTTGTTTGCGATGGAACAACCACCAGTCGAATATGTTGTCTGTGTTTGATCAACTACTACACGCTGAGACGTTCACTGATGTAACTCTGGCCGTGGACGGCCAATTGCTTAAAGCACACAAGATGGTTTTATCGGCGTGTAGTCCTTACTTCCAAGCCCTCTTCGTCAATCACCAAGAGAAACATCCAATCGTTATTTTGAAGGATGTTCCTTACGCTGACATGAAGAGCTTATTGGATTTTATGTACAGAGGGGAAGTGAGTGTTGATCAGGAAAGATTAACTGCATTCCTGAAAGTAGCAGAGAGCCTAAGAATAAAAGGCCTTACGGAAGTCAACGAAGAAAAGTGTGACATTCCAGCACTGACAAACTCATTAATTCAACAGCAAACTGGCGTGTCGCCCCACACACCTCCGCCCCAGCTTCACAGAATACATCCATACATGCATCAAAAGAGGCCGGCATCTGGGATGCCTAGTGGAGGTGCACCACCCAACTTGCTAATGCCATTGTTGGGTAACGCCCTTATGCAACCGAAGCGGAAACGGGGCCGGCCAAGGAAACTAAGTGGAAGCTCGAGTGATGCACTAAATACAGCTGCCAGCCCTCCGGGTGAATTTGTCCCCGAATCCGCATCTCATGCGCCTTCCAACAGAGCCGGGGATCAACTGATAAGAGGCTCGCCGGAAATGCTCGAAGTGAAGCTATCAATGGATGGGTTTAGTGCTGAAGACGGCGCTACGTCCGGCGGCGAGGACGCGGGGGAAGCTCTCATGATCGACGAAGGCGACGACGCACAGTCTAATGAAGCTCCCACATCTGGCAAAGACTCCGAATCCGCAGGTATGTCCTTATGGTATTTATACAATGATAGCAGACAAGATATTACTTTAAACAATAATTTTGTTCGTGTAGTTTTTATTGTAATTATTAGACTTCGTGAAACAGTTAGTGTTTCCGTCGAAAAACTTTTGCATAAAGCGGTCATTGTACAAAGCGTTATGTTACACGGATGTATGAGTTTATGTTTTATGGTCGCTTATCTTTTGTAAATATTTTAATCTTCCTTTCCATTGACCTAACACTATGTGACGAAATATATAGATCATTAGATATTAAAAAGAAAAGCTAATGGGATATAAGCTTTGAGGATAGGAATTAAAAATATAAGTGAGAAGTGAAGTGTTTTAATTTCTACTTTATATTATAATGTTTTAAATTTTAATAAGAAAGGGGTAAGTGATGCAATCTGTCAAATTATTTGATACTTTCAAGAAACAAATGCTTATTTCTTCTACAAAACGTCCAGTTAACTATTGCTTGCTTTTCTGCTTTCGGGGAGAGCTATTAGAGGAATGGCCAGGGGCAATTTCGGTGTGGTAATGGTTTGAGTAATATAACTTAACTGTAATAACTTCTTGAAACAAATATATATTATATATGAGAAAAGGGAAATCGAACAAGGCTTATTCCCAATAGCTTTCCTTCATACAAAGCAAAATTGGAAATATTCTAGAATTTTTAATTCTATTCGTATTAAGATTCGTGATTATACTAAAATATTTCCAATAATTTTTCATGTTTTAAATACCAAACTTCGTCATCGACTACGCAATAAGAAATGTAAACTGTAACATTTCAGATACCGAAAAAGCACCAAAGGAAGAAACCCAACCCAATTTCCCCTCAAACGGCCCGGTACTATCCATCGAAAATGGATCTATTAAGCAGGAACCTGCTAATGACGGTGTCGATGAATATAATGAGCCCATCGAATACAAATACAACCCGGATAGAAGCCGCGAAAACTCAAACTCTCGGGAATGTCCTCTCAAAGAAACAGACGACAAAACCAGACTAGGTCGTAATTTAAAGCCAAAGAATAGTAAAAAATTACTACCCCAAGTATCTAAATTTAGAGCCCGAAACCTATTCAATCAGCTCTCAGGCCTATCTAACTTAAACCCTGCGCTTAACAGTTTTGACAAGTTTCCTCCTGAGCCAGTGCTCATGCCCGCTCTGGCGACACAATTGTTTGCGGCGGAACTGGAACAAAACAACTTGAATATGGCTAATAACGAAGTATCGGACTTAACGCAGACTAATTGGGAACATCGCATATTCCCTTCGCCTATTAGGAAAAATAACATAGGAAATGTGGGCAGTTATCATGAGGAAACAAACGAGTCCGTTCGGGACTACTGTATCAAGGAAGGGGAAAATGTGTTTAGGTGCAAAATTTGCGCCAGAGTGTACACTCACATAAGCAATTTCTGCCGACATTACGTTACTTCTCACAAAAAAGACGTAAAAGTGTTTCCGTGTCCTATTTGTTTCAAAGAGTTTACACGGAAAGATAACATGATCGCGCATTTGAAAATCATACATAAGAATCAGCCACACGCCAATGAACAAATGGCTAAGCAGGAATCTTAAAAGATAAACAATTATGTTATTCACTTACACGTGTAACGTAAAGATATTTAAAGATCTGACTTTAAGTGTAAGATTATTAAAGATTCATATTAAAAGTAAAATAGAATTTGAATTTTTAAATAGTGGGTAAAACGTAGATTGCAATTGAATAGGCGTTCGAGCTCTAAGTTTCACGACTATAATGATAAGTTTGTTGATATTAAACGACATAGGAGTCGTTTGTTGTTATATTTATCTATTTATTTATGTTGTTCCATTGTTTCTCAGAGTGCTGAACTTCAAAGAGATTTATAAAATTCTATAATTTACTTGTTATTTTGCACTCACTTGTTACTTAATTTTATTACTTACAAAAATTTCAGGGTACAAAGTAACTACTCATGGTGATCGTTAATTCAAAAGTAGTCTATTTGATTACACGCAATTCTCATTGAACTGAATTAGTTAGTATAAGTTTATTTAGGGGTTATTTTTACAATTTTACCAATGGCGGGGCCTTTTTGTAAAATGTCTGCATAAGTCTTTTATTTCGACGAATTATTTTGGGGTTGTAGTGAGGCTACAGTGGCTACAAAAAGGCTTATCATACGCCATTAACAGTAGTGGTGTGAAATGCATTTTTCATTTAACTTGCCTTATTAGTGATCTTAGATATTTAATTTACGATTATAACTTCTCCGAAGTTAAACTCAACGCGGGCTATGATTTTTTAATATCTAGAATTTTGTTAAGATTAATTTTAAATAGTTTATCTTTGTTGATAATAACTGGTTGCAATCGATACGCTATTCTTATAAACCAAACTCAGTGGTGACAAATGACTTAGAATAGCTTTCAATAATCTCATTAAAACAATATGTAGTACGTAGACTCAGTTCCTTTTAATTATACCTACATTTTCAACCAGTCGGTTATATCATCGTCATTTTCAATTCCTTATTTTAATATCATGGTGCATATATATATATATATATTTATTATTTATATCAGAAGAAACTTACTATTGTTAGTTATCTGTCAAAGACAATATAAAGATGAGTAAATATAGTATATGTAGCGAAACAATGTTAACAATATTTAACACAGGGACGTAATTTATATCTTCGTCAAATTAAAATGTTCTCTTTGTTTATTAATGCAGTTTCTTTAATGAAAGGATGTTGTAAATGTAATTATTTCGTTGTTGTAAATAATACGTGACACAACAGTGTTGTTGTTGAAGTGATGTTAGCAAGGTGCTTTGAGAGAAGTTTAAAATACCTACTGGAACCATGAGATGATTTATAAATTCTATTTTAGTAGAAATTGAATCGCCTTAAACGTAAATTAAGAAATTGTACTTACTAAACCGTAATTTAGTTAAATTTAGAGGCAAATGTAGTCTTCCATATATTGATAGCGACACGTTTTCTTCGGTTCAAAGTAAAACATGTTATTATAGATGTGATTCAGAAAAAGATTGTATGAAACGTATGGAAAATTATTGTTAGTACCTTTGAGGGAAAATTATGTTGACCCAAATTAAATAAAGGTTTCCAATTGAATAAGTAGTTGGTCCAGGGAACGCTTGCCTATTAGTGTGCCTTTACTTGTATATAAGTTAAATCGACTATTAGGTAACTAAGAAATTTCAAAGAATATTATGTATATTTATTTATTTTCATTATTCAGAGTTTACAATCTACTTTAAGAAGCTTCCTTAGGATTATAGAAACCTTTAGGCCCAAGTAGGTAAATATACTTAACATATTATAGTTAAATTAAGAATATTATCATCTCATGTTTTCCATTTACTCGGAAATTGAAAAAAAAAAATGTAAATGAAGATTATAAAATTGTCACATAAATTCGAGGCGACTATTTACGTCATGTAAATCAATATTAAGACTGTTAAATTCATAAAAACGAATTTATTGTACCTACCTTTCATAATCTTTATACGAAATTTATCTTGGACATTGATAGGTACTTAAAGAATGAAATTAGATATAATTTAAGGTGAGGCTATGAATGTTACGAAAATCGGTTTTCATGTTAGTCAATTCAGCCAGTGCCTAAGCTTAACGTGTTAACATTGGAATTACTTAACTGTTCGTTTATATGTTACATGGTCAACACTCGTATGTCGCTACCCTTGCAAATTTCTGACCTAATTTTCATGATATAAAAAAGTGTACTTGTGAAAGCAACAATATTGATGGTCTTATTTGTTATTCAAAGATTTATCTAGATGTTTCCTTTCTGAAAATCTTGAATATCTTAAAATATTATTTAATTATTAAAAGCTATAATATCATCAATTGGTGCTAAATTAAACTTAAGAAGACGTCACATGTGATGTGACATATAAATGTCCCTAAATAATATGTTGTTGGTTGATATTGTTGATTTTATATATATGTAAATTCATATTTACTGCCCCATTTCGGTTATATTGTATAAAAAGAATATTTTGCCAAATGGGGTCATAGGGAATGATTAGGATATCCGATGTCATATATCATAACAATTATTTTTAACATATTTAAGTCGGTGAATAATATAGTATATATTATTACATATTTCTATTTTAATGTACTACTGTTACTTCATCGCGTAGATCAAGATTTATCTCTCAATTATATTATTCAAGAGCAATATTTATGCTTATAATGTTACAGGATATGGAAAAGATAGGTAGATCAATTTTTAAAACTAAGTATTTGCAGAGTGTTACAGATTATTATATAATATATTATGATAATTACGCAGTTTACATTATTCCTGCATATGAATAGATATATAAACATATATATATATTATTATATAAACATGTATAAGTTGCATAGAGAGACTTTCTTGTTCTCGTTCTCTAATAATTCTTTACTATTTAAAAATTCTGCTAGATTTATTACTATACACAGAAATATCTACATAAATATATTATTTATCAAATGTTCAGTTACTGATTACGGAGATGTTACTTAAAATATTTTAGGCCAAGAGATCTAATTCTTTTCGGCTATATAAAGTGTAGTTCCTGTAATAGATTGCATGTAATGTTTTTCTTCGAGAGAGTTATCTATTTATTGTCTTGCCTAGAATGTACAAGTCGTATTATATAAAACCATAACTATGTGAAATCTTAGTACCTGCAGAAGAGTAATGTCAGTGTATTGTAAATTTTATCATGTTCCATAAATATTTAAGGCTTAGGAAGTTGGTAACATCTTGCAGTGTTGTTGTATTCATTATGAAATTATGTCATATTTTTTGCAACCATTCAATAGTTTTCATGTGGATACGGGGCAGTATGTTACTGATGATTTTAGAGAACATAGGTACTACAACAGGGCAGGAATTAATTAAACATTTTTAAATATTTATCGTAAAGCATTGTTTTAGGTGAAATTTCTTCCGATAAATCTATTTTCTATCCTCACCCGAGGAAATCTTAATATATTATCATAAAATGAACTTAATTATTACGCAGAATAAAATGATTTATTTATTGTATAGACCTTAGCCAAATGTTAAATTAATATTTTTATGTTATATGCACTTAGGCAATAGCAAATTCAAATGCAAAGCGTAAAATTTAGATGAATTTAGAATTCAAAGTTACACGACATAGCATTATTTGTTAATGACAGACATACAATGGTATACAATAAGGTGTTAATTACTATTTTTAGAATCTTTAAAGAAAATAATAAAAGTTACAGCAAAATAAGCAATTATTTCTATTCATGTTACACTTTGTTTTCGTTTCTTTTTGTATTTATATTTTATTTTATTGTTTTATTTAATACCCGTTTCTTTAGATTTTTATTGTGACGTTTTATATTTTCTATGTATTTTGTTGTGTCTTGGACATTTGATTACTTTCTGTTAGCGCTTATTTAATTGATTTTTAACTTTACCTATGTATATTGTCTGGGAACGTCAAGGATGTCGCTTGTCTTGCCAAAAACGATACGATTTATTAGTCGCATGTTCACTGCTATGAGGTACTAATCATAATGGGCCAATTCTTCAGCCAAATTTTGAGGATTCATCCACGCTTGGATGTCAGACCGACGCGAACGATTAAAAGTGAATAATCAAACTTATTCAAATATCGCTCAAAATATTTCAATTATCTACTTCGAAAGAAAAGTATGTACATACCTACATGATTTATACAGCGAACAGGTTTTCAGGTAAAACTAATAGATCCTAGGGAAGTATCGATGTATATTCGTGTTTCAATATACTATTTTCTCTATACCTAAATGAACCGTGAAGGCCCAACACCGTCGCTCAACCCGCAAGTGACGGGTGTGATCAGGTGGTATCTATCTGTGGTGATATCTGCAACGACGATTACAATACAGATTTATTAATTAAATTATGTTTAATAGTAGCAAAGTAACAACACGGGTTATTAGTAAAGATTAGTTGTAAGTTATTTATAATAATATTTTATTTTAGTTATATAATAATATTGTGTTGTTAACATTGGAGTGAAGTTTCCGTAGAAAACTAGTAGTCAGGAAGAGAGGACTGATCAGGTAGGTATATAATCAAATGATTTACTCTCAAGTTTCGTAGGTGTGGTTGGAGCTAGATTATGTTAATGCTTTCTATGTTGCTCAAATTGACACTACGCGAGAACAAAGTATTTTTGGTTCAGTACAAATTATTGCTTGTATATTTTATTTATACATTAGACGCGACTTATACAACACTGTCCACGTAATGAGGCTAATTTTGTTTTATTATTGTTAATAAGTTTTTCTGTTAGTTACTTCTATTTGTTTTAAAGGCAGCTATGTATATTTTATTTATATGTTAATCGTCCTTAAGCGCAGTTTCTGTTATTTCAACTTGTGACCCACCTCATGTGATCTTATGAGCTAAGTAAGCCGAAGGGATATTTTTATAATAATGGTGTACAACCTAACTTGCCGAAATAGTTCCAAATGCAAACACTTGAATCCTATTGTAACATAGTGAATATTATTCTTTTTTGTTGCATTATGTTTTAATTTATTATTTAGATATAACGGTAATTCTATGTAGTTTTAGATAATTTACGAATCCTCTGTCGAACTTATTATTACACTGCCTGGTGTTTTACCTAATAGACTAAATTTCAGTTCAAAATTATAAATTAGTATGTCGATCAGAACTATAGTAGAAATGATAATGTTATTTCTTATTTTCTTTTAATTTTCTATTTTTGTTTCTATTTTTGTATAATTTATTTTAGTATTTATTACATGGACGAGTTTGTCGTTTTACATTCGACGTAAGTGCTTTTCAATTCTACTTACGATTTAATCATTTGGTGCTATTTTGTCTACTTAAATTAGACTGTTATGTGCAATACGTCCATCTTGCGTCAAACTCGACCACAATGTAGTTCCATTGTTCATGGTTTCAATTTTTTTTATCATGGTGTAATTAATTCGTCATTCAATTTGAACAAATAAATATTAATATATTTTCTTTATTTGTTTTTTTTTACCGCCTTTTTAATTTGTTTATTTTTGATACATTTTTTTAAGCTATTTGATGTTCAGCTGCAATTTTATTTGCGAAAGTAGTTTTTCGTAATACAACCGTTGTTCAAATAAATACAATGCTTTAATCACAAAATAACAATTTCTTTCAGGACGAGGTACTCCCGATTTTGAAAATAAAGATATAAAATTTGAACCATCACCGCTATACGATAATCATGGAAAACTCCGTGGGAATCCCATGTCTCAAGCTGCATCCACGTCAAATGAATATCAAAACGATTCGCTTAACAACAATACGCTACAGAGTGGTGGAAACCAAATGCAAAGGCCAGTACCTAGGAGAAGGATAAGAAGAAGAGCGAATTCCGCTTCCAACGACCCGGCAGAACAGTTAACTGAAATGTCTGTGAGAGGATTGAACCTTTTTCGGTATGCATCGGTCAACGAAGGAGTGTATCAATGCACCGAGTGTGCAAAGGAAAACATACAAAAAACATTTAAAAACAAATATTCATTCCAAAGGCACGCGTTCCTCTACCACGAGGGGCAACAACGGAAAGTGTTCCCGTGCCCCGTTTGTTGTAAGGAGTTCTCGAGGCCGGACAAAATGAAAAACCACATGAAGACAACGCACGACTGCTATGTACCGAAAGATTGCGTTTACCCTCCTAATGCATTCTTTATAATGCCTGGAATGGAGGGACAACTTCCTCCTGGGATTAAACTAGAACCAATTGGGTCAGGGTCACCCCGAGGCTCTACGCCGTCGCACTCCTCTCCCGACCCCACTCAAGCCTGAGTGACTGATGTCTATGTAACAAGTATTATTAATTCCACGTACTTTTTCTATAAGAACCGTTACGATAGTGCCTTTTAAAGTCAAAGACGACTTAAATTTTTAATATTTACTTGCAGTTAATGTTTTAGAAATATAGAACCAGAGTTCAATAGGCATAGAGTTTGTTCTATTTTTGGAGTGAAATTTTGATGTACACTTTTATTGTACCTATGTATCGTATATTTCCAATGATACTGTTATGCATTTAATATCTAACGTTTGTTACATAGAGCTCATTATATTATGATCGTTTAAAAGGTATGGTTGTGCAAATATTAGACAATAATATATACAATTTAATGGAGGCCAGTATCGCAATATACTGCAACGTGTAAAATTTTAATTATCGTATCGATTCGTAGAGTTATAGGTGCTTTAACTCGTACAAGTCTGAGAAGTGCCTTCCATTTATAAAGTTGTAATAACTTCACACTTTACTGGTATCTTTACCTAATGTTCACTTTATAGAATTTTTATTCAATGTTGCTGCTTGAAATTTTACTAGTATTGTCCCGCAAGACATCAACCAAAGACTGTATTTTGTATTTTCCTTTCTGTCTTAGCAGATCAAGACCGGTAATATGAAAAAGCCGTGATCCGAGAAAAACATCACGTTTTATACTTTAAAAAAAATTAGCAAGTATAGCGGCAACTCTTACAATCTCAAAATGTATGTTATCAGAACTAACAAATTGATTATGTTCTAAACACTTCTAAAGATTTTATTTAAATACTATCTATATAAATGAATATTAGAGGGCCTATTGTTACATGTAGCTATTTATATCTTTATTAAAAACAGATGTATAAAATAAAAGTATCCACTACGTAAATATAACAGTGCCATAGCACATTTATTAATGTTGTATAATTATATAAATGTTTCTGACTATTTCTTTTCGATTTAAGTATAGTTTTTGGTGTTCTAGAGAAGCTAGGACGTGAAACGACAATCAGCAGTTCTTCCATTGATAAGGAAAAATATAATGTTTATAGTTAATGTTACGATTATTTGTTAAGTTCGTGTTAGGGAGTTAGTAGATCTTTATGGTAATTATAGATTTATGTTTGGAAAGATTTTTGATTATATACAAACAGTTTCTTTCTATTAGGAAGATAGATGTTAGAATTATTATCTATATTATCCACATAAAAGATTATTGGTTATAACGTGTTTTTAAATTTAGCGCACAACTTTGAGTTATTATATTTTAGTTATGTTAAGTTTATATGTTAAGTTGGTAGGTTCAAGTTCTTGTACATATTAGGGGTGTTACTTGAATCATTTAGATTTTAGTTTTGCCGATAAGGTATTAACAATTGCAGTGTGATTTTTACTTTATAGATAGTTATGACAGCGCCAGTTATTCGCACAAAATCACTGTTTCGGCGATACTTAATCGCATTTCGAGTTTTTAGAATAGATTTCTCGCGATTTTTACCTATTATGTTTTTTTGTGTTTTTATCTTTCTTTTAAAATGCCACTCCTTGCGAGCACCTCATCTTTTCAGAATTTAATTTTTTTATCATTACTCTTTTAATGAAAAGTTTTAAGAACTGCTATGAATAAGATAAATACAACTTTAAGGTACCTAATACATTTTATACTACGGAGTAATCACCTGTGCACACTTAATGATTACACCCGGTATATTTTTCAATACATTTACCTATGTCTATAAAAAAGCTGGGCATTTTAGTTGGGACAGTAGGTATACTTGTCTTATGATGACAAGTTAGTTGGATAATAAATATTAATATTATCATCGTTTTAAATTTCATTCGTAGCCTTATTTACGATTAACGTAATTAGACTTTGTGGCTGGGCATTTTTAGTTACGACTGCTTACAATAAATGCAAAAAAATGTCATATATCCTTACATACTAATATATTATCATACATCTCATACAAATAGCACAATTTGCCGTAAACTACTTACCTATTATCCTTGAAATCATTTTTTAAACGTCGTAGGGAGTGGTGAATGTTATTTATTTCTTTTTATAGTATTTTTTTTGTGATATTAGTGCTAACTAAGTTAGCGGTCATGTTCATTGTTGAATCATTATAATTCTTTCCTTTCTTTTTTCGTTCTAACCATTAGCTGCAAGGCAGCTTTGTTAGTTATATAAATAACTCCATAGCTAACATTACCTATTACGTACGTACACAACGTATTATAGTAAGCCGAATCTGGCGCTTAAGGCATTTGTCTTTCCGCAGACGAGTGGCGTGTAGTAAACATTAAATATATGAAAAACTCGTCAAAAATAGGACTTTTAAAAGAGTTCATTTCAAATAAACTTAATCAACTAAATACCTACTTACTCCTCCTGGATACGTTAAATTGATATTCTACTGTCGACTCGCTTGCAGTGAGACAAGTGCTTTTGTTAATTATAATTTTCGAATTTTGAGAACGTTTTTTTGCATTTTTAATGTATCTATACCTAATATATCACATTATTTTATTTTAAGGCATCATTGCACAGTTTCTAAAAGAATTTACTTATGAATATTATTAGGGAAATAACAACAAACATATTAGGTTGATAAGTTTTATTTACCGCACACATTGGCACAATAATGCATAAGTATTGTAATGAATAAACTATACGGTTTAGAACTATATTTAAACAGCCATTTAAATAAAGCTATTTTAGCATTGAAGGTTTCGCGAGTCTATTCACATTTTTATAAGTACAAACACTCACCTGTATTTTTCGGCAATGCTTGTCACTGTTAGAGTGCCATTTTCCGACGAGAATTGACGAGCGACAGGAGCACAATATTAAGTAGTCGGGAATTTCCGAAAAATACACGTGAGTTAAGCTGTTTGTAGTTAGTTATAAAAATAGAATCTATTACCGCCAATGATCATATCTACTATTGTTTCTTTAATTTTAAACATTTGAAAGTATTTTCTTTCTAAATTTAATATCTATCTCATACCTTTCTACTTAATATAATTGTATGCAATTATTATTCATGCTCGGATCTCTACATATTATTACGTACATATTGGTTCATTCATGTTTTTTGAATCATTGTTTTAAATAACATTAAAGAGTTCTTTTTCCATTTTGTGTAGGTATCACTTATTGCATAACATTAACTCGTCAAAATTGCCCACATCATTCTTCACAAAGCTCGTGTTTTATATTCTGTTGTCAATTCTAGAATAATTAGATGCAAAGTGCAATGTTTAATGCAAGTGTTGATTTTTTCTATATTCTATTATGATAGTCTACAATTTACGGACAAATGTTTTATAGCGCCGTAACTACACTACTAACGGTATTATATACTTTGTATATCTGTATTTTTTTTCTTCATGTGACTAATATGAATCAGACGCCGCAAAAATGAATTGAATAAGTTTGTATGTATGTAGGTATCTATACTTATATATAAATAAACTCGAATTAAATCTGAAAATCTCGTAAAGGTACATTTATACGGTCACAAATTTTAAGGAGTCAACAATTGGATTAATGGCATATTTCTGTTTATTAAAATATTATACAGAATGTCTATCCTACTAGCCAGCATTCCTAATGTTACGAACCTATTTGACTAATATAATATAACTGACCCTTTTTCCTAGAAACAGATAATACTTATAATCCTTACTTAAAATACATTTTTCGCGACAAAAGTTTCGTTTTAACAGTTTTTAAACAAAATTTTAAAATGTGAAAGTTTTAAAGCATGTTAACATTTACGACTACGTTAATAGTATTTTTAATATAATAAGTACTAAATACACCGTTAGATATTCGATAGTCTATTAAAATAAACTAAGTAACAATTATTAACAAAATTACTACCACAGTTTAACTGATATGTTAATAGTTAAGTATAAATATCGTTGCAAACAGCAAAGCTTTAACATTTAATTGATGTAAACAATACAAAAAAAAATATTTTTATTGTAACAAGATTATAATTATAGTTCTAATTAAGGGAAAGAATCTTACCATCGCCTTGATTTATGTACACTACAAATAATAATAAAAATTTAAAGACTATTTTGTTTATTTATTTCAATCGGAAACCCATAATCTGTTTTTGATTTAAACGCGAACAGATAAACATGTAGGTAACAGTTCCTTTTTTTCAGTGATGTCCTTTCGTGCTGTCCGGTTTAAAGTAGGCGTATTTGGAACTTTATAAAACCAGACAGTTATCGGGCAACCAAATCCATTCAGAGATCTCGTATATCTCATTGGTCAATGTATGTATCTGAATGAGAGAAATATTTTGCGGAAAGGATGGTACATACTTAGTCGTCCTACCTTCTAAACCACGAACTCTTTCTGATAGACCTCGTAACTGAGTAGCAAACGAGCATGCAGGCCAACTGATGTAATGTTGTCACTACCACACTGTTACACCCACGTCTAACATCAAATAGGAGGGCAGTTATAAGTAGATGCATTTCATGAAAGTTTCTTAGATTTACAGTAGGTATTGAAACACAGAACTTGCTTCACGGCGGGATACGAGAGCGAAGGTGGTACCCATAGTTAATACACTATACCTGTACGAGGGATACCTCGTTATGGGAGCTATCCCATACTAAGTATTACTTCAAAAAATTGAATCACTTATCGAGTAGTTAGAGTAGTGGCATCAAAAATCAGAGGAAGCCAGTTATCACTTTCGTCTTGTCTATGTTTATTGGACCCACTCGTAAAGCTACAATTGAAGCTTATTGAGGTCACCATAACGAGGCAATTTTGACATCAATCCCGCCAGGATGACGATGACATCACGAGGTACATTTTGTAGGTAGATACTTACTTTAGAAGCTAGAAATAAATCTATAGTTACTGCTTAATTACTATAATCTAAACCAATCTCAAAATAATATCTAAGAGATCTTCGTCCAGCAGTGCCTTCAACCCTTCGGATGTTGTCAAGCCTCCGACCAGGTTTAACGACTGTTATCTATCGATAACAACTGGGACCGACGGCTTAACGACACCATATCATAGACTACAAAATTATAAGGAAAAACACAGAAAGAAAAATCAGATTATATAAATGTGGCGGTCGGGTCAAGCTGCTATTTTTTCAAACAACACGTCTTGGGCTCAGGACATAGTGTCGATAACAATTAGGTATTCTTAGTATGGTAGAGGTGCATGTAAACAAAGCAATACCTAATATTATTGTAATATACATAACTAATATAACTATGTATCTACATAGGTACTAAATAATAATAAAAAAGCTAGATAATAATATATTATTACCTTCATCAATAAACCTGCTTGATACTGCCCTGAATGTATTGAAATTAACAATATCAGTGACCATTATCTTTGCAGATTTTCATATAACGTATGAAGAAGATAACGAAGGGAACTGCGTGCCTGTGATCACATTGGACATTATGTCAGATTCCTCTAACACCGATTCCTCTGACGATACATCTGCCAGCAATGATAGTCAACCGAATAATGAATATGAGCAAATCAATTTGACTGACAAACAAGAGGAAGCGAAATCTGATTGCGGAGAGAGCAGGTAGGTAATTTTTATACACTTCGTACTACTGATACCAGTAATACCTACCTACCAGTTTATTCTTACTTGGGAGGTAAGTTTAAAATTATGATAGACTTAGAATGATTAATGAAGGACTAAGAAAGGATGTTTATCACTTATACGAGTAGGTCCTTAATTTATGTATTTGAAACTTTTTTTTTTACATGCCTTCAACCCTTTTTTATGTCCCACTGCTGGGCACTGGTCTCTCCCCACAACCGGGGAAGGCCTGGAGCATACT
>DWAV01000154.1:0-26254 GCA_018231305.1 Noctuana lactifera
GCTGGGCACGGGTCTCTCCCCACAACCGGGGAAGGCTTGGAGCATACTCCACCACGCTGCTCCAATGCGGATTGGTGTAATAATAATAAATTGGTTTAATAATAATAAATAACAATATCAACTATTAATTTTATAACTTTTCTATTATCCACTAAACATAAGTCCACGCGAAGTCGCGTGCATAAGCTAGTATAATATTATATCAAACATGAAAGTGTAGGTTCAATAGAGTTAGTGCGGTTACCAGCTTCTCGTGCAAGCATAACTTTTTCCAACCACTACCTACTTCGTTGAAACTCTGAATGCTGAACATTTTGAAGCTCAACGCGGTTACGTTGACAAACGATGTTGAGTTCAGTAAGGTTAGGGCGAAAATACACTTGTTACTTACACAACTTGAATGCAATCTAAAAATATAATATAAGGAAAATGCTTAGGCTCTAAACTCATCAAACAGATCTTCATACCGTCTCCATGGTTATGTAGGTATAAGAGCTCAAAATGGGTCTCGAGAGCATTAAGTTTAAATTTAATAATTATTAAGTATATACAATACATTTCATTTCTTTTTTACGCTTTTCCGCACAATTTTCTTGCAAAATTTTGTATTAAACCGTTTTCGAAAACGCAAAGACGTTCTAAATGTACTGACGAAGAGAATTAGCATCCATATCTGATACTCAATAACATCGTAAATTAACCCTCAGACATCAACTCAAACAAACTTAGTCTAGCTATCTATGAAATTAGTTGCGAGGCTTAATATTAATTTGATTTAATCTCATCCAAATAGTTCTGTTGATCTTAATATATTTAGGATCGGTTGAGAGCAGTGGAATAACAAAGATCGACTAATGTTAATTAATGGTTTAATTTCTATTCGATCTAATTATTTTTTTGCAATATTTTTTTCTAACCGAAAATAAATCGGTTGATATAAATAAGTATGACTATTCTAGCGTACCTCGGATACTAAGTAATCAATGAGTACCTACCAACCAGCCGTTTATCATTTATATAGGACAATGTTACTGATACACAAATACATACACTGATACACACAATGATACAATAAGACATAAAATACACAGTGACGTCCTCCACATTCGTAATATTTTGCCGACTCGCATGTTGTAATTTAATGCCGGATTGTCATTCGAAGGGACCTGGGTTCGATTCTGGGGCTGAAGTTTTAATAATGAATTCTAATTTCTGTTCCAGGTCTGGGTGTTTGTGTAATTGTGTTTGTGTGTGTCCATGGTGCCCACGACACATCGAATCCCACACTAGCTGTTATTGTAAAGCGTTATTTACATATTTATTTATCAATCATACATCCAAAATACTTAATTCCTTTAGAATCGCCTCACGTTTCCAGTGTGCTTCCACCCTACGTATGATATATCAAGTTTCATAAGTTTTCATTTGAGTAGCGTTAATAGGTGCCATATATCTGAGTTCTCTTCAGTTGCTCTGCGAAGGTGCCGTTCCCACGTAATGACATAAAACAACGAAAAGGGACAAGGATTTATGTGTGATATTGCATTATCTTACTCGTTTTCTACATTAGGTTTTATACTAAGTTTATGCTAGATGTTTTAATAGGAGGTAATGATGATAATACTCGTATATTGTAAAGGTCTTTTCGTTTTAAAAATATGAGCCATAAAAATTCAAATAGTATATAATATTTCTTTCGGATATTTTTATTTAGTTAATAATAATATTACACAGCTTTAAATTCTTTTTGTATCTGAGAAAAGCCGGCCTAGTGGGACACTAATCTGTTGATAAATAGTTACTGTTAGGTTTAATTTATTTTGTTTTACGAAACCTTTTTTTTCATCTAACAACTTGTGAACTTCTTACTACAAGGCGGCCAATTAAAGGGGCAACAAGCGTTCTATCTATGTTTCATATCTATACAAAGGAGAAATGGTTACGGATATTTTGTGCTTTGAGGTAGATTTCAACCATTAAAAGTTCCTTTTTATACGTGTATAATCCTCATTAGACGACAATGATATTGCATGACTACAATACCATGAAATATAAATTATATTGAATTAGAGCCACGTGGTTAATTCAATATAATTTATTATGATGCCCAATGACTGAAACTATTATAAATATTTTTGATTCAATTGACGTTCGATTTCTTGTTCAATATTGCATCTGAATCCTCTCTGATTGCGTCGAGCACTGAACAGAGATCAATGGCACAAATAAACCTTGTGGATTCAGTGTTTTTATTACGGGTAGATTTTACTCATAACTGCAATTCAACTTACTTTTTGTTTAACAAAAATGTCCATATCCTATCAAAACTGATTGCACAGCATAATTTAATTTAATCGCACACTAAAATATTTGTTTTTTCAATAGCTTACATATATTACGCTTATAAATATTATGACTCATCAATTAATTAAAAGTCAATTTAATCGACATTCTGGTCACTATCCGTGGTCACGATTTCAATCAGGATTTATAATTTAACAAACAGCAATTATTTGCTTGGATTAATCATTATTGTTTTCATTATGAGTAACAAACAATAATTATTATGTTGCGGATAAAACCTATAAATAATAAATGCATGCTAGAATAAGATATTGCAATAAAATAGTTAATTTATCATTTATTGTGTTAATAAACCTAGAGGTGAGAAAGAGAAAAAAGATAACAGGTAATGCCCATACACTCTTTTAGTACGGAAACAAGCGTGGTAACTTTAAACATTAAATGTTTTGTTTAAAAAAGAAAATAAGGGATATACTCGTACATAATTACCTTTTTATATATTTATTTACATTTTAAATCATACCAGATAGAATTATAAATATAAAACTAAATTTAATAACGTTTAAATTTTCTGTATTTTTTTGTATAGCTTAGCTTATTCGTATGTACATAGTTGTGTGGCCACCACAATAATGATTAGTGAGTTTAATTATATCGATGGCTGCATTGTGATTAGTAGCAATTAGATTCAGTTATGATTAATTCCATTGTCGAACGATTCGTTAAATGGATCGATGGGCCGATTAATTTTACATTAATTAATTGCACCATTTATCTTCCTAATCTGTTAATTAGTTAAGGTTGGTAGTGGGACCTAAATCTAAATTAAATGTTTGGAAAAGATATTTATCATGATTTTATTGTCATAGTGCTTGCCAATAATTTTAAATGATGCAATATCGTTTAAAATTATTGTGTTTAAGAGACTTGTTCGTGAATATGACGATTTGTCATCCGTTTTATGTATGCATTATGTATTCGTTATGTTTTAATGTAGGTATGTATACTTATATTTACAAAGAAAAATATATTAAATTTCAACCCGTTAAATAAAAACAAATGAATCGATGATTTTGAAATTTTTGCCACAACACATGAACAATTTTCATTATTATTGTTAATATTTATGCGTATTAGTATTAATGCGTCTAAGCTTACCCATTAAAGCTCGTTAATATCTAACGAAGATCAAATTACAAAGTCTTTAATTAAATGTTTAATGAGGAGCGATGACTAGGTACTATACTTTACTCAACCAATACTGTCGTGTAGTGGTTACCACGCCGGTCTGCCATTCGAAGGGTCCTGTGTTCGTTTCCCGGCGGGGCAGAAATTTTAATGATGAATTTAAATTTCTGCTCCCGGTCTGGATCTGTGCATGTGTCCATGATACCCACGACACAGGGAATCGTAGTGTGGGTCTGTGAGTGTGAAGCGTTAATTATTTATTATACTATATATTATTATTATATTAAAGTACTTTGGACTTCCGTCCGTAAGGTGTTTGATATAGTTGATAAAGACTTACTCCTCCGTAAGTTTACGGCTACCGGAAATAATTTGTTCTCGAGCTACCTCCAAAATAATAATTTCTTGTTTATAATATAAAGTTACAAAATTTTCTTCATAAGTAGATTTTCTTCACTTATTGCGATGCAAAATTTCGAAGCGATGGGTATGAGATGCAGTGGTCTAGTTATTAAGGCGTCCCGGTGCTGACGGAATGGCCGTGGGTTCAAATCTATTCGTGGAGAAGAAAAAGCTTTAATATGACTGAATGTAACCCTTATGCAACTAGCATATTAGCAATGAAAATCCATCACAAATTCTCAGCTTTCGATAACTCAAAGCAATCAACCGTGAGCTCGCGCTATTTCCTCCAAGTGCATCTATATTCTGAAGCATGTTTCCCCCGTTCAACCCTGTTCGCCCCCGTTCATCCCCTTTCGCCCTATTACCCCTATGACATAATGCCTTGAGCTGATTGGGCGGTATCTATAAGGAAGACGCGATAAATCGGAATCAATTTATTTTAACGTCAATTCAGACGATCGCTGAAAACCTGCCTACGAGTATAAGGCTATAGAAATTTAAGCTATAACTCATGATAGCCTTTTGTCGTGCGAGGTGCTACTTTATGATATTGCTTCATCTTTTAAGTATTTTGTGCTGATAAGTTCGTTTTTCGTTTATGTATAAGATTACCGAATTCTAACAAGCATTCTATCAATGCCTAGTTGGGAACCCGAACATTGTTATCGTCTTATACTCGTAAATGTATTATGAATATAATTTTTTTTTGTCCTGTTGATAGTTGCGCTTGTAAAGTTATCACTATCATGAAAACCTTAGCTTGTATGTATGACGACAGCTGTTATGAGTCTTGGCTAAAATAATAATTCATATAGATACCTACATAATAAGCTTACCGCATTATTCCAGCCAGCTTTTTCGTTAATCTTATCTCATTATTCCAGCGAACCATAAATATTATATTACAATTTACTTCTTAATAATAGGGTCGGGCCTGTTCAGAGTATTTGAATAAGCCCACATATAAATACGGAATTTCAGTGTAACATTAGGGGGTTATAAATCAGGCCCGATGCTCGTTGTCCGGCGACCCAAGCCTCCTGAATGCGATTGTTGTGTACAAGAATATATTTAGGGGATATATCATTGGGGAGTCGGGTCGAAATTTTTATGCCTTGAAAATATTGTAATGGATTTTTATATGTTTAAACCTTTTTTTAATATGACATTGATACCGAATTCTGTGGAATTTTTACCGCATTGTGATCCTCCCGGTGGTTAGCTTTTCAGAATCTAAAGGTTACACTGAAAACCAGCAGTAGTGGTTCACTGCGCCCAAGGCTGAGTGCGCGTCTAGAGTAGTAGTGTCCTATAAAAGACATAGGTAGGTTTATAATTTTTTCTTTTTATTTTCTATCAATTTGTTTTCTTTTTTTTATTTACCTACTGTAAACCGAATAAATGATTCTTCTTTATTCTTCTTTTTTGTCTTATTGTAAAAGTAGCTCCCACAATCTCCTATTAAGGAATCATCATTAATAATTCGTATTACGTTATGTTATGCTTCATTAATGAAATTTACATACCGATCATTAAACAAACACATTAGAGCATGACAGGCGTCACGATGGAAGAATTCTATTTCCCGTTTCGTGGGAAAGCAGACGTTATCTTAATTAAACGCGGGAGCGTTTAGTGATGCTGAGTCATCGTAGGTTCGTACACAAGTGGAGGTAATATGAAGTGGTGTGAACTGAATACTGTTTTTCATTTGGTTTACGAGTATATCGCAACTTCAGGATGAAAACTATACATTTCAGAAACAACAAACAAAACAATTATAAATCGAGTTACGAAAACAACCGACTTCAAAATTGTCGCGTAAATTAATGTAAATTTGCAAGTTTAAGACGTATACGGTTTTCTCATGTCATTGTCAAAACTGGACTAAATTGGACCACGTCGTTTACATTCTAACTGTATTTATTTATTCACTTCTAATTTGAATTTTTTTTTAATTATAAAGTCGATTTAATAACACACAATACTATTTATAACAACATTTCTAGAGCATTAAAAAGACCCGTAACTCTATTCCTTAACAGTCGATAGCGTCTCAGCATCCATCGGCACATCGCAGATTCCTTTTGAAAAATGAAATATTTAAATTATCAAGTACTTCAAAGAACATCGTTTCATTTTCTCGAAGCCAGCTTGACTTCGAACAAAAGGCGACGGCTTTCCCTGCTTTCCCTGTTCGTTGAAAAGAAGTTAATTAACCTTTTTTGCTCCTGATTCTCTTCAACTAAATCGTTTTATAGTGAAGACGTTATTTTGGGGGGCGTATTTTGTGTCAGTTTTATAAATTATGCTGTGACAATTCCAGATGTTGTGATAGCTGCGTACTAAGACTTGCGTGTGCGAAGGTCATGATCACTTATTCTTATTACCTAGTTTACTGATTCTATGAGCACTTGTTTTAGGATAACTAATTTTATTACTTTTTATCATAACACAAATATCGCTCGCGTATCCCACATATACTAATCACTACATAGTATTAAACAAAGTCGATTGCTCTGTCCCTATATCCCTATGTATGCTTAAATCTTTAAAACTATGCATCGGATTTTGAAGCGGGTTTTTTTAATAGATAAGAGTGATTGAAAAGGAAGGTTTATGTGTATAAACGCTCACAGTTTTTCTGTAGTGTACTTAGTATCAGCATTGCACCCGTGCGAAGCCGGGGCGGGTCGCTAGTTTAATATAAGCTAATGTTATATCACATATAATAATCGTTCAAGATTGATTTAAGAAAAACATAGGCTTCTAGCCATCATAATACAAACTTATTGTTTAGTTTTTTTTACCTATTTTTAATTCTCCAATTAGAATTTTAAATTGGACGTAGACAGAGCAACAATAACCTCCTTTTATGCATGTTTCTTTAGAACCCAGTTTATAACATTGGTTTATAACTTAGAGCATTTATTTATATCCATTGTTTATAATAAATCTATGTTTTGAACATGTTTTGATAATTTATCTATAGTACTGGAATGCTCTTTGATCACTTATGGACTAATCTGTATCGGGTATCCATAATTGTATCCATTGATAGCATAGATTCATAGATTATAGAGGTTCAGTGTCTTTGATTCATTCCTTGACTGAAAACATTGACGTAAGGAAAATAACGAAAGATTGACTTTTTAATAGCTGACACGTAGTGTTATGTTATTATTACTCTTGGTAGCTGAATGACATAAAAAGAAGAAGAAAGGAAAGTAGTTTTAATAAAGTCGTAGAACAATTAAACACGAAACCTTATCATCAGAAATTGTAAACATTTTCGTTTACCAGGTGTAAAAGTGTTGCAAAATGATAAGCAGGCCAAACTTTTACGACACCAACGACGAAGACGAAGAAGATTTTGCTCTCAGTGACGACAGTGGAATACATTTTAGCAATATTATGTTCCTTCCCTTCCATCCTGCATTTAAACTGTTTGTTCTTGTGAGCGTCATTATAAAGAGTATTTTGGTAAGTATTTAATGTAATTTAAACTATAAAATTGAGCACCTTAGAAAGTAACTGTAATTATGCATTAGGTACTATATTGACTATTGTATATTTATTTTAATGTGTTTTGTTCTGAACACATTTTGGAATGTTGTTCACGCCTGTAATTAGCACAATTACACATAGGTGTGTATTACCTTTAAGGACAGAAACTTTGTATTGTGTGTAATGCTGTTGGTGTGTAAGTAATAAATAAATAAAGATTTGAGAGCAATGGATTAACCGCTGTGCATGAAGACCTGAAACTTAGACATCTTAGGCATCTAATAAGAAAGGATTTTTCTAAATTCTACACCTAAGGGCGTAAAAAAACGGGCAAAGTTCAATTAATTATGAAATCCACGTGAAGTCGCGAGCATAAAAGAAATTTTTTTATTATTATTTTCAGGGTCCCATACAGTCCGTGTATCCTATTGTTTACTGCTGGGATGTAATGGAACGGTATCCAGATTGGCACATAATTAAATACACATACTTGTACCTGTGTGATCCTATATACAGTATCGATACCTTCCTTCACATGGTGCACAGGTATTTATATGGTTCCGGTTCTTTAACTTTATAAGAAAATAAGTCCTATCTGAGGTCGTTTATGGTGGCTTTAAATGATTTACTTATTTAGTCAGTTACACCAACAAACACATTTAAAAAAATTATGCTACAACAATTCTAGACGTAAGCGTCACCACAATTACAGGTGCATACAAGTTTGCACAAAATAAATACGGCACTTTAACATACGAATTTAATTATTAATTATTATAACTCGCGTAAAATGGGACCAAACGGGAAGCACCATTTTTCAAATAAAAAAAATCATGCAAATTCTTTCACCCAATCGAAAGTTATGAGGTAACAAACATAAAAGAACCCCTCCTCTTTTTGTAATCAGTTAAAAAAGAATAATTGATAGTTATAAATTAGCCTCTAAAAATTTATAACAAACTTAATTCAGGCATCCATATCTCTGAAATCGAAATATAAGAACATGATTCCTCCTGGAACTTTGCAAGTTATACGGTGGTATAAAAATGTTAATGTTTCAATATTAAATATTGATGTGCCATTAAATGTTACGATTTCTCAAAGGCAAGTCACCGATGAAGCAAGAAAGCGCGAATACCTCCCGAAATCGGCATTTTTGATATTCCTGGACGTTATATCCATAATGCCACTGATCAGACTAGTTACCAGCGAGACATGTCTTCCCATGCAACTGTGGCCGAATATATTGAATTTCTCTGAATTTATAATGTAAGTAATCTATACTTTCATTTTATTGTTTTTTCAGCCACATTATGGGATTCCATAACCATTTAGATTCACTCTCTCTCTAGCCAAATCTCTAGACTATAATGATTTATTTTGAAAATAAAATAGAGTGCCAGCGCGATAATCGAAACCCTTTCAAAATTAAGCACAATTGGAATTTACTTTTCTGAGTTCATGTGAAATTTTCATGCAATGTCCATTGTTTTTTACTTAATAATAATATGAGGTTAAAATTAAGTTATCAATACATCAGGGTAGTTAAATTTGATAAGTGCACATTATTCTATCTATTTATGAATCTTCAACATTATGATTTGAAGGTCTCCATATTTAATGAAGGAAAATACGACTATTTAAATAGAGATAGAGAACAAAACATTTATTTTAATTTTAACTTTAATCGATTTTTTCAGTATCTACAGAATAGCTCAGTATTTCTCCCTGCTGACCACGCATTCCTATTGGAAGATGACTATTGGTTTCACACTCATTACTTTTATCAGCATAAACTGCGTTGCGTGCTTTCTGGTGCTCATAACTGCAACTGGCTTATGCGATAATTGTAGCAATGGCGATTACGATTGGAGAAAATACATCATTTATAAGGTGAATAATGTACTTTATCAATATCAATAATTTAGAACGTTTAGAAAATCGCGCACGCAAACCCGGCGCTGATAGTGTGGCCCGCAAGCAACCTCAGGCGCGGTAGGTACTCTGATGGGTGACTACTAGTGGTAAATTACTTGTGCGCTTCAGAGCTTCGGAGGGCGCGTTAAGCCGTCGTTCCTGGTTGTTATCAGTAGATAATAGTCGTTAAAAACATATTTACATAGAGATCGCAATAGTTTTTAATTTTCTATAACAATAAAAATTCTTTTTTCAGTTCAACGGAACGGACGAACGCTTTACAACGTACATTTCTGCTATTTCTATAGTGCATTCTTACATAACTAAAAAGCAACTTGATGAAATAAAACCATCCACATACATGGAATTTATTTTGGTGGCCATTTTTATGATGGCAGGGTATTTACTAGTTAAGTTTTTGGTTATTCCTAAATTGTTTGCTGAGGCTCTTATGAGGATGAGGCGAATTTCTATGTACTATCCAATTGTACAAAGAATTATTCAGGAAACAGAGAGGCGAAATCCATCACCCAAAGCTTACTTAGATGTTAAAAATTTCTATTCATTAGCGTGGAAGAAACGCGGTGGTATTACTAATATTCCAGAAGTTATTATGGAGTTACCTAAGTACTTGCGAGTAGACATCCGACTTGATCTTGTCTGGCCAGTATTTTATCACAGTCCAACGTTTAGAAAAACATCGACCTCATTCAAGCGATACATCAGCGAGTATATTCGATTGGACAATAAATTACCAGGAGAAAGATTTTTTGCTGGACCACATTGCTACACGCATTTATACTACTTAAAGTCTGGAATTGTCCAACTAATATCGGCAGATGATGGTATCACCCCACTTATATCGGTGACGGGTGGCACTATTTTTGGCGATGTAAGCTTTTTCGTTCCCTTTGGAAAACGGAGAGTAATGGTTCGCTGTCTTACTTACTGTGAAGTTTTGTTGTTGAGCCGTCTACATATACTTACATGTCTCCATAAGCATCCAGATGACCGACGTATAGTTGTACGAAATGTTAAAGAAAGAATCAAACATGCACGGACTTTGCATACTTGTAAGCAGCATATACGTGGATTAGATAGATGCGAAGACGAAGGAATAGCTTGGGTGAAACGGCGCTGGTGGCAAATTTCGGATACAGTTTCGAAATGGAAACGTAGATCCGTGAAGAAAGAGAAAGCAAAATGTGAATTACCTCCAGAGGAGGCTGTATACCACTGCGCTAAATATATTGGACAGTTAGTTTTGTGTAGGGAAGCTCAATTACAAATGAAATCAATGTTCACAAACGTGAAGTTTCCCTGGATTTTTGCACCTGAGTCTGCCTTCGTAATAATCTGGCGTCGTATTGTCACTGCGACAGTTTATCTGGTGCTTATCCTATATCCGCCATTTATAACTAGTCTTCACATACCAGTATGGTTTACGTTCTTTCAATTTTGGACTGACATCATCTACGCAGCAGATATATGTCTATCTCTATTAACGTCTACAGTGAGACAAGAGAATTCAGTCGATAGTTTTGCAGCAGTTATGTTTGCTCGCTGTAAAAGCTTAAAGTTTCTTCTAGACTTCTTGTCGACGATTTGGATTGAAAATTTGTTCGTTATAGGAGGATTGCCTGAGCTTTACCATCCAAGCCAGTTTAATCGCTTAATCAAAACATACGTCCTCTATCCTAAGTGGGATATTAGTAAGGAGCCCTTTGTTAATGTTTGCTATAAGAACGTTTTGTTGCAACAGTCTTTCATGTATATAACTGCTTACGTAGTTTATTTGCTTGATTGGCATATGCATGATATAACTACGTCGTATTTTTTTGGGGAAGCTTTTTGTAAAATTGAAGATTCTAAAGAAATATGTCATGGTGAAAAAAGTTTTTTTGCAAGTGTATATTTGGCTTGGATTTTAGAATTTATATTCTACGAATACATACCTACTACTCTTTTAGATATATATGTTGTAATAGTGCTCAGTTACATCTGCTTTCTGCTGTATATCTTCTGTCAAGTAAATATGATTGCGGGTATATATTTGAAATACAGAGGAATAGCAAACTATCAGTACTTTGTATCCAACATTAAAAGACATTACGTGCGTCATAAAATACATCCAGGATTGTTGCGAAGGCTACATAGATATTTAGTATGCCATTGGAAGTATTACAGAGGAATGGATGTTATGTTCCCTGACTTGTTGAAAAATGAACCATACGACATTTGGTTTAAAGTTCATGGTGAAGTGGCAGAGAAAATAATAAAACAATCAGGTGCGCTTACATCGGCTGATCCAGCGATGATTAAAGAGTTGGCATATAAGGCAAAGTTTTTGATACTGCCTAAAAAATCTACAATATTTTTGTTTGGAATACAATGCAAAAATGTAATATGGACTGTACAAGTAAGTTCTTGTATTAAGAATAATTTATTATTAATTGATAAAAGAGAAAGAAAAAGACAAAATTGGTTAGGGATTGCTTAGAAATACAAACCTGTAATTTTTCCAGAGATGACAAAAAATTAACTTATATTCAAACTTTTTCAATTGCGGATTGATGATGGCCACATTCACAATTTTAACCATGTTGCATGGATGTTTTTGATGTAATTTCCTTGACAACTCGCTGTTTTAAAACGACGTTAAGCTAATTTGGCCTGCATCGTATCTCTATCATCTAGCTCCAAATAGTTGTACATTTTGCTTAAAGGGTCACATAAGATGTGAGTACCATGACGAAAAGGGAGAGTTAATAAGAAGATTTTTTAGCCCAGGGGAGATGCTATCAACGCCTTCAGTTTTTCTCGGCAGACCGTCGCTAAGAACTGTAATTGCTTATACTGAATGTGAGGTATGGTATGCTAGAAAACTAGCTAGAAAAAGTTTTAAAATTCTCAACAGATCTAGAAGGTACAAACGCCACCCTTAGAACCAGCCACTAAACAAACAAGTTCTAGTGTTTTCATGTACAAGGTGACATAGGACTGACACAGGCATCCACCCTATTGTCGTTTGCTACTGAGACCTATACATATTAGTAAAAAACTATTAAAATTAAGCGTGTTATTTCGTACTTCCATAGCTCCATTTAAACTTATGGTAGGTAAAGCACTTATTAATTTAAATTTTATAACGTTTTTGAAATACATTACGAGTATCTTCCAGATTCTTTATATCAAAGTTCAAGACTTCTTCACTATCCTTAAACATTACCCAAATGAATGGGCGTTCTTCGAGAATTGCATTGAAAAATTTCGCATTCCTTTTACAAACTTGTATAAGGAACATGACGAAAAGCATAAAGAGGTAAGCGATTTCTGGAATTAAGTTCGTTGACTTATCAACTTAGAGAAAAGGAACAATAAGAAATGTTTACAATAGTTTATAATTTCCAGTATCAAAAGAAACTGCGGGAAAAGATATTAAATCCAATCAAGTCACGCACAGAGATTATAGAGAGACGCGATCTCAATCAATCGTTCACTGATATAGCATGGTTTGAACCTGATTCCACGTAAGTATTAAATTTGTTTTGCGACTCGAAGAAGGACCAAGCAAATCAGTTAACATGAAAAAGGAAAATTATTAAAGTTAAAGTCGAATAGGTTACTACTACAAGAGTCAAATTAAATGTGTTCGCTACAGATCTAATAGTGCCTTATGATAATAAAAAAGTTATAAATAAAATTAAATCATCACTTAAGATAAGTACCTATCAAATATAAAGTAATACCTATATTTTAGGACTTAATTTATTTTTGAAGTAGAATATTTTTTTTAATTACGCTATTTACTTGAAGAACAAAAACAATAGTACTCACTGTTCATTTTCTTTATGATTTCCATTTTGAATTTAATTAGATATTTTTTGTTTCAGATTCGTTCATATATGGATGTTAATGAGAGCTATTACAGTAGCCATTTCTATTATATGTGCTGCTCTCCAAGGTAACTTATAATTCAACAAAATGTAATTTTGGTAAATTTTTAGTCTAAGGCACTCGTTCGTCAGCTTTAGCGCTACCGTCACAATAAAAAAATTGTACCTAGACTGTTATTGCTGATAACAAATTTGAACGAAATGTATTTTTAAGCGTCCCTGAATATTTAATCGGTTTTATTATTTAATTAATTTACCCAAGATTATTAAAATCCAATAATAATATTTCTTGAAGGTGGCAGCGGTGCCCACTACAGAAGATTCTTAATAACAATGGGAGCTTTGTGTGATACAATTGCTATTGTAGACATCGGTCTAAAATTATTTGTGAGTAATTAAAGCTATAGTTAAAACTAGAAATTTGTAGACGAATTTCTATTGTGCAGGAACATACATAGTTTTTAAGTTAGTTAATAGGACATTTTGAATCATGTGGAATATACTCTCTATTTAGTTATAGGTCGACCATTGATGATTTCTAATTTTCTATGTTGCGCGGTAAGGCACGCATTGCAGAGGAAGAAATAAAATGATTGTACTATAATGTTAGTCATTGCCTTAGCTAGGTATTATGAGCCGTGAGACGAGGATACTTTTGACAAGAATTGATGTGTCGTTTTTGTTTATACCTCCCTCGTCTTGGCATTCACATTCCTCAGGGGATGACTAGCACTTGGTTATATACTATAGAATGTATAAGTACTCGATTAATAGAAAAGTGAAAAACTACCACAGTATGGTGGAATTACCTAGACCAGAGTGAATAGGTTAATTAATATAATTTTCATTTCAGTTGGGCTATTACGATAAACGTGGTTTACTTATCACTGACAAGTGGAAATGTCTTCTGCACTACTTGGGCCACGGTTTTATTTTGGACATCGTTGGGGTACTTCCATTGAGCAATCTCATAACGATGGTTATGACTAAAAACATCGAGCAGAACAGTGCCTTATTTATGAATACAGTTTCCAAGTTTGCCCACTTATATCTTCTGATGGGATACTTCGATTACATAGCAGACACGCCGATTCTTAATATCGCTTATGTTATGGTTTTTATCATGTTTTATACTTGCATAGCTTTTAAGAATAGTAAATAGCGTTTCAATCATCAATGTCCCTTAGAAGCTTAAAACTAAGCCTGCAGCAACGTATTCATTAAACTAATTGCTGTAATGAGCACATACTCGTACCATCAAAACTGCTAAAGATACCCTTTGATCCTCTATATTAACCCCAAGTTTTTGTCTACCAAATGTTCTAAATAACACCAAATATTCAAAGCAGCAGTTCATTCTAGTGTAGACTGTACGGTCTCCTTGTAGTCCCTATGGATAGCCCAAGTATGGTCGCCAATTCATTAAAACCTTATACATTACTTTTCAATTTTTTTTACTAGATTCTAAAGTGGCAAGTTGTGACCATACTAACAATGTTCGGCGCAAGCCATTACTTTGTAAACAGATGCATTGATTTCAAGTGGGACCGCTTTAACGGATTGCTGGGTATGAGACGACGTGAGAGTTGTTGGCTTCCAAACTATATTAACCTGGATGAGGAACCAACTATGTACCAGTTGCATATGGTTAGTTCTCTTGTTTACTATCTATTCATAATTTATTTAGTCTTTGGAAATCAACATAATTCTTAAACCATGAATTTGACAGCCATTATAATTTAATTCGTTACAAAGAAATGCATACTTCATTTTTATTTATAAGTTTATGATAGTTATTTACTTCAATTCCGTTCGTTTGATCAGCAAATTTATTAAAGGGCATGTCACATCTTTCCATTTAACTAGTTGCAATTACGAATATACGAGTACGTGTAAAAACAGTGTCTTTTCATTTCAGTTGTTCGCAGAAAGTCTAAGCCTTGCTGAGAGCGGTTTCATGAGAGTGAATTTAGGAGAATTCAAAATTGAACGCCAAAATCTTGGCTTAGGAATTATGCTGCTAATTTTAGGATCTCTGTTTTGGTAAGAATACCATCCAGCTTCATAGATTCACACAAACGCCGAGACCTAACATTTTTGAAAATCTTGCCACAGTTTTCTAGAATCCTTTAAACGAATATTTGTATTTCCAGGTACGTAATGTGTTACTCACTGACTTTGTTGGTGCTAAATTTCCAGGGTAACACAATATTCCAAAATGGCGTAAGTCAATTGCGACAATTTCTACAAGCTGAAAGAGTGGAAACACATGTTTTATATCGGGCTTTAAGACATTTCAGATATTGGTGGCTCAGGTGATATATTTTAATTGTCTAATAATACATCTAGAGTGTTTGGATTTCGGAAAATCGTAAAACTAAAACATTGTTCAATTAACTTTATGTAAAGTATATTAAAGAGTTGTAAGATGGTTACTATTTTTTACAGAACAAAGGGAATCAATATGCAAAATTTAATGAATGAAAGGATTGGTATCGTATTTCGACAGGATTTAAGTTACTACTTCTTTAAAAAGTATGTTGTTATATCTTAATGGCGTACAAGAAAGCTCATGTTTAGCAAATATTTCATATTTTACGAATCAGTTTTCTATTAAGGTTTAATAAATACTAATTTTGAATACAGACAAATCAACTAATAACTATTCCAACATCGCAACTTTCCGTGATGTTTCTCTTATCTTTGACCTAGAATATAGTGATTTTTATTAAAACTCCAAACTTTAGTTATCGAATAAGGCATTTTCAGAACATTCGCAGCCCTAAACACGATTCTTCAGGGAGGTGAAATCGTTGAACGGCAACTTTGCAATGCAGTCAGTGAACTTTACTTCCTGCCAGGGGAGGAAATTATCAGAGAGATGGACCTAGTTCCGTGGGTGTATATCGTCCATCGAGGGAGAATCCGTGTTAAGAAGAATAATGAGAAAATTACTTTGTTGACAAAGGTGGACAGAACAGTTTGCCTTTTAGAACTACCAATATTGCTTTGTTGCATGCTCAGAGGGCATAGTACGAGTTTTAACAGTTTACTGTAAACTAGATTTGGTTTCGGTTTGGCCCATACATCTACTGGCAGCGCTCCTAGCGAGAACTAAAAGTGGACAGTGTTCATTGCTGGTTTTCTTTTTGTTTCTTCAGATTCTTCTTCGACTTATAAAATTAATCTTAACTCACTGTTTCTGATAGGAAATAACTTTTTATTCAACAGGGATCAATTTTTGGTCAACTAGTTGGAAAAAAACCGCGTCCTGTAAGAATATCAGCTCAGGCGGATGATCATGCCGATATCTTGCAGATTCCATTTCAAACATTCCAAGATATTGTGTCGTTGGGAGGAGTAAGTTATCTTGAGTGTCTACTTCCAAATGCTATGCTAAAAATTCTCAAAAAGCACTAAAGCTGACCACTGATAGGGTTTTAATACTGTAAGAATCCCAAATAACTCGGTATTAGTTCTGTGGTATACTGGTTCCATATAAAGGTTTCCGCCCAATTACAAAAATATAGGTTACATACAATGACATAATGTTAAAAAAATATATTTTATTTTAGATCAGTAAAAACATATCTGATAATTCCCAATCTTCAGATGATTACATGGCAATGAAAAAAGTTGTAATTGAAAATCCTTACAATACTGTTATGTACATAATAAGGGGTGTAAAATCAATTAAACTGCCCGTAAGTCTTTTATATTTTTAATCAAATAACAGTATTTGCTTTACAATACAGAATAATCTAGTGGTTTTAATTTTTAAAGTAGACACGTATATATATAAAATTTGGATATTAAAAGTTATCATTTTTGTAAAGGTGAAAACAATTACTCGATTTTTTAATCGAATAAAACTTCTATTTTTATGGCAATTTTGAGGACAGTGACAGCTTTATTTTGAAATTGAATGATATTAAAAATCTATAATATCTTTATTTCTATGTCTAATCTATCACTCTTACCTTAATCAATTGTTGTCTAAGATGTATGTATATGGTTTTCAGTGGTTAGATGTTCCGATGAATGCAAAAAACGGCTCCTGGTATTACCGTTGGCTGGTCACCACTTGGTTAATTAGCCCTACTCTATCAACCTTTACCACCCTTATTCTCATGACCGTACCGTCGGATTTCGTACGAAATATCTACTGGTGCTTAATTCTCTTTGACATTGTGCACTTGATGAATTTCATCTCAGAATTCTTTACGGTAAGCCGAGTGGTGCCCTATTGTGATATTTATTTCATTTTGAAATATTATCTTTCTTAGGGGTTTCCATTAAAAGCGTAATTTAGAAATTTCAATTTCTCAGGCTATTAATGTGCTAAGTAATTAGACTGACGTAAATAGAATACATTGTTTCCAGTACTCAAAACAAATAAAGTGTTTTTAGTTATTTCGACCGCCAAATAAAATATCTGTAGGTATAGTTTTTCGATAAATAATTCACCAACTATGACACTGGTTGTTTCGAACATATCGGTATTTCAGTTTGGCAAAAATGGGCTTAGCAAAAAATCAACTGCATTAAAAATAATTATTGAAACACTATTAAATATTCCTTGAAACGTGGTGAAAAGTGTGGTGGAAGGTTAAGTGTGATTGGTAGCTGCATTATTTATGTAAAGTACTAAATCTCACCTAATTGTAAATCCAGCCCATAACCTATCCCCAGAATATTGACTAAGGATAGGTCAGTCCTTAAAAGCGAAAATACTTAGAAATTTTACCACGGTCTATTTCAGATTGAACTTGTCGTGGAGAATGGAAAATGCGTAGAACGAACATTGCGGTGGCGATTTCTCAATAAATGGACATTTTACGCTGATATTTTGTCGTTAATTTTGCCATTTTTCACACATGTTAATGGAAATCGGAACTGGGAGTTTGCTAGGCTGCTGAGATTGTATCTCTTCTATGAATTTCATAAGCACTTTTGCAGTGGTTTTAAGGTAGACATTATCGTAAAATGAGTATTGTTGGTGTATTTTTGGTATGAAAATATATTTTTATGATTTTTTGTGTCTAACTTTTCCAGAGTAGAGCTGCGCCAGTTGTCCTGATAATTGTTATTGTTTTCTTAATGTTCCATGTAATAACTTGTGGCTGGATGTATGTGGCCTGTAGAGGTAAGAAGTTCTTTCTTCTAGACTCAGTCTAAATTTTTAATATTCAAATGTTTTTGTATAAAATCTGTATACCTAACGTATGCATGCCTTGTCTCCAACTCTTTTTTTTTTATGTTCCACTGCTGAGCACGGGTCTCTCCCCACAACCGGGGAAGGCCTGGAGCATACTCCACCACGTTGCTCTAATGCAGATTGGTGGAACGTATGTATAGAGCACAGAAAATATAAACCCCTCCTGTTTGAAATCGGTAAAAAATGCAATATAATACCTGCTAATGGCCTAAATGGCCATATAGGCCAGGCCATAAGAGGTCATTATCTTGGAGCCCTTCTGGTTTTCAAGAATCCATGTGACAGTTAGTTTTCATCGGGTACTATGCTAATGGTGAGCAGGAACTTAACCAAAAGATAATAAACTCGTTTGTATCTCACATAAATTTTCTTATACGTACTGGATTCGCGAGGTATTTAAAAGAAGATATTTTTAACAAATGTGTTTGATATTTAATAACGATGGGCTCGCTTGGAAAAAGATACTCGTAGTTGCCAAGCCCGCTTGCCAAATCTAGATATGACTCGGAATATTAATAATAAGCATTCCTACCTACTTAAATAGGTATAAGTTGCTGAACTTCGTAACGTGTCCTACAGACCTACGTGTCACCGGTTTCTTATGCCGTCCTGGCTTAGTTTTGAAAACTGGGTCCCCTGTCTAATACATCTTTTGTGTTTGGAGAATAAGAAAATTCTGTTCTGTAGAATTTATTGATCTTAATTAATTTATCTTAATTTCATCATCTCATCAAGCCCTTCTGTATTATGTATTCGAAAGTATAATTTACTCATTAGAACAGAAGACTTCATGAGCATTTACGAAAATAATTTTTTTACTCTAATCTGTTCAGAAGCTACATTTCCTGTCGACGTCATGGATCTGCCACAATATCTTAATGAAACTGTTGATTACACTGAATGGCTACATCCAAAGGATAGAAAAGGAGGTAAGGCTTTCAAAATTGAAATCAGTGTTGGATTTACTTTTTAGATATTAGTAAATTCATTGGATTTAAAACGAAACCACTAATTCATTATCGGTTGATCCAAAAATCGAGTTTATTCTTAAATGTTGAGTTGAGAACGTATTACTATATATTGTAGAACTGAATAAAGAAGAATGGAACCTCTTACAGAACATAATATAATATTTTCAATAACTCTACTTGTTATAATGAACGTTATAAACCAGACTGTTATCTGGCAAATCCAATCCAAGAACTTGTGTACCTCATTTGTCAATTTAGATGTCACGTGACCACTGGCTGGTGTAAACATGGCATTAAGAGTTTATAATTAAATAGGCCTCCTGGACGGAAGACGCTTTGAACTAGACCTTGTTAATTATTTTCTAAGTTTAGAATTCTTTTATTTTTCAGGATGCGCTATAGTGACTACAAGTTTCATGCTGAACGGTGAAACGCATTTTAGTTTTCTAGTGCCAAAGAAGTGGCAGGCAGACTACATCGTGGCAATGTCGTACATTCTAATTATTTTCACACAATCAGAGCTACATTCGGTTAGTTTTCGCACAATAATCCATCTATAATGGTTTCTACATTATAGATAGATTATTGAAGGTATCCATTAGTTTTTAATCAACTTTAAAAAAAGGAGGAGTTTCTCAATTCAACTGTTTATTAATTAAAATGTTTGTTAATTTATAGCTTTCGACTGGGTAAACTGATGATTTTATTTTATTTGAAAGCTGATGCTTCCCGTTAAGTTCCATTAAAATTTGTTCCAGTTCTGACAACAGGACCGCGTCTATTAGAAAACCATATAAGGCTTAAATTTAAGTACCTATGTGCGCGATAACTTAGAAGTCGGTTTTTTTCTTGACGCTAGATACAATTATAATTATGTATCAACATAATGTTTTTACTTTCTATTGTTCTCGATAAGCTTTAATATCTAACATTATTGCACATTTCCTGTTTTCTCTAGGTAGTTGCCGTAAATCTTAAACAAGTATATTACAAAGTTTTCATTAATTTCGTGTTATATATCATATACGTTTGGATTCTGAGCGTCATCATTAGCGCCATCTATGCTAAGTTACGAACACTATATCATTACGATTTTAATGTTGACGATCTGCTGACTTACTTAACACACAATGGCCTCTCTCCAATACTTCTGAAGTCTGTGAGGGAGTATACGAAGCAACTTTGGCAAAGACAAAAGGGTAATTAATGATTTTAAAATTAATCCACGATTTCAGCCATCTTTGCTTCTCTTTTGATTTCTTATTCTTGTTCCATAGGTAACTGGCTGCCTGAACTAGCTCATCAGGCACCCCAGTGCCTTCGAGAAGACATACTGGGAGCTCTGTACATTCATCATCTGGAAGCATCGCCGCTCTTTCGAGACCTGCCTCATTATTTCATTCGTCAACTGGTTGCTAGGGTACACCGAGTAGTTAATTTTCCTGGTATGATGATTACAATTTCCTTGTTAATGTTATTCTATTTTAACGCTATAATTGGATTTTGTTGTTATTAACGGCGTTAGAATCGGAGTGATAATAAGGGGACAATATTCTTAGATGTTATGTTTCCCTGTATAGGCATATTTCTTTCCTTCCTTCTATCATTTTCTAATAGGATGATTGAATAAGGTGCCTTATAAAACAAATGCGACGAAATGGAAGAAATAAATAATTTTTAGGACATTATAAGGTAATTTGCTGCAGCACCACCATATGAAAGAGATCACATTCAATAAGTTTAGTATGTAGGTATTGCTCGTAACTCGTGCGTAGTAGATCTAGTCATTGTTTCTCCGATTGTCCTCACTGTACGACTTACATTTAGTTAATACAAAATGAGGTATTGTAAAATTACGCATACCTATACGAGTATTTATCAATGATTTATTATCTTTACAGGGAAATTCATGGTCCAACAGGGTGATATATTTTCTGCGATGTATTTTATTCACGAAGGCGAAGTTGAAAAATGGTACACAGACAAAAGGTAGTTTTCAAATATACCTATTATTGCTTAATGGATAAAATACATTAGATTTTTAAAGGTACAATACCTAAAAAACGGTAATAGGTAGGTAAACCTGTTTTTAAGGATTATTGTTTTGTATGGTAACAATTAAAAAGAGGGGTCAAACTATTTATTTATGATTATTATTTATAATATGCTGCATTTTAATACAGACTTGGTTTTTAATAAGCTAGGCCTTAAACCTTTGGGCGGTTGATAAGACTTTTAATCATCATTGTCGATCAAATACATTATCCTACTGTTAGAAGCTAGATGCGGCTGAGAAGGATTTAGGTCATACTCCATCACGATGTCCAAATGGGGATTAGTTTCTGAATATAACTGACAGTAAAAATATAGTTCCTATAAGTTGGACGTCTTTGTGACTGTCTGTGGCACCGCAGCTCCCAAACAGAAGACCGATTTTGATGTGAAATTTATCATTTTCAGCGGAGACAAAAAATTAATATCCATCCTTACTACAAATGGATACTTTGGTCTGGTTCCCGGGCTTTTTCCGAACACGCCATTTCAGTTTTCTTATTACGCACGAACGGTAACAACTTACCTACTTTCAATACAGCTTTTCTTAAATTTTATTACATTAACATTCTGTGTCAAATAGGGCAACATTTTATGGCATACTATCTTATGCCCGTGAGTTTGTCTGCGTGGTTTTCATAATTAATTGGACCAAGGAATCGCGTTAGCTTATACTAACTTTGCCCCTTTTTTACCCCCTTAGGGGTAGTGTTTCGGAAAATCCTTTCTTATCGGGTGCGTACAGCATACAAAGAACACACCCTCGAAATTTAAAGTTTCTGCGATCAGCGGTTTAGGCTGTGCGTTGATCCTTCAGTCAGTCATTCAGGACAAAGCATTTTACGAGCATATATAGATAGTTATATAGGTACATACCTATTTATACTTATGTGCTTATTCTCTCTTCGTGTTCAAAGAACAATAATTTACAGGTCGTGGACCTCGTAATCTTAAGGCAAAGAGACTGGTCCGATCTCCTGCAGAGCTACCCTGACATAAAACAAGAACTGCTTACTGCTGGCAAGCAGTTAAAGAAAGTAATGGGCTATACGGTATAATATTATCTACCTAAATCCAATTATGCATACAAGTAGAGATAAAAAAATGTTACTTAATTTTTAATGCGAGTAAATGTTATTTCCTTTTTTCCTTTTAAATGCGTTTTTGTAGCAATTTTAATTTGTAAGTTCTTTTGAAGCGTCTAAATTATTATACATAATAGGCATTAAATATTAAAGTTAAGTATTATAAAAATGTTATAAAGTTAATTAATGACTTTAATTAAAACAATATCAGATTTAGAAGTTATTGAATTATAGTTTGAATATAGATACTCTACTCTATCTATTCTTTCAAAATAGTATTGCTTGAAATAAATAATACTAGTACCTTTTAATCTAAACACTTAATTTGAGACTATTTTATACGATCGTTGCTGTAAGGTTACATTTTTGGAACATTCTGTTGGAACGAACAATAAATACGTCCAGAGATTACTATAATATTTTACTATTATACTTGACTTGAGATTACTATTATATTTGACAACCCGCGTGGTGTAGTGGTTACCACGCCAGTCCACCATTCTAAGGGTCCCGGGGGGGCCGAAATTTAAATTATGAATTTATATTTCTGTTCTCGGTCTGGGTGTTTGTGTATTTGTCTTTGTATGCGTCCATGCCACCCACGACACAGGGAATCCTAATGTGGGGCTGTGAGTGTGAAGCGTTATTTATTATTATTTATTTATAATGTCTGAAACACGAAAGTAGCAGAAATCTATTATACAAATAATGTAAAACTTTGGAATCCAATCTAGCAGTTTAAATAAAATGCAAACTACTTTAAATATTTCAACAAATAGGTAACCTTGTTAGAACTTCCACAGTCCATTGTTTTGGAATTTGAAATTTCAATTCAAATTAATTGAGTTTATCAAGAACGATTCAATAAAATCTGATAATTTCGAGAATCTGAACGATCTACAGGATATGAAGTAACACTTCGAGTTTCTGTAACTTTGTGAAAGTTAAATACACTCGGCGTTTCCTCTTCCTCTCCTTAAATGATTTTCTGTGGCGGTGCTCAATCTTTTGTGCGTCTTTTAGGATCAAAGTTTCTTAAGAATTTATGTGGCCACGAAAAATTCGGCGATGTCGTATTAAATTATTATGTTTAGTACCTACTCACTATAAGGCAATTTCTAGTTGTCGATGTCTGTTTCTTGTTCTAAATTAGTATAAAAACACTATTTTGTTATATTGTTATTTCATTCATAAAGCAATGTTGAAGATACCATTTCTCTTTTAGAAAAAAGGGTGAATTGCTGATCTGTTTTTCCTCCAAAAAATTTTAAATTTAAATGCCAAATGCTCTTGAATTATTAGGTAATATTTAGCTTTAAGACTTAGACAAACAAGGACCCCTAAAGTACCTGCAACTCTCAATGTTCTAGTTTTGACTACTAAGTAGCGGTCAAACTCCTTCAAGAAAAAGTATATCTCTTACCATTTCGCACTCTATACATCTAGCTCTTTGTCAATGAAGCAAAGCCTAAATTTCTTCAAAAACTGTTGATTGAATAACAAGAAACCATCGGAAATTCTATGTTCATTATGTTTTGTTTACGTCTGTATTTATAATCATAGGTACACATACATTAACTTTTCTCATTAAATGTGAAAACTTTTAATTAGCTTCATGCATGCTCATTAATTGTATCTAAAGTTGTAATTAGCTGTAAGTTTTCCTTGAACAAATAAATAAATATACTCAATAAGTCGTCTTCCTAATATGTTTTGTAAAGTACGTGATAGAATTTTATTAGTAAACATTTTTTATACTTACTCGTAGGTACTTAGACATATTACTACGAGATTGACTAGTGTATCCTTTCGCTCTTTATAGGTACATAGATTTGTAAAATTAAACGGATAAAAAGATTGAATACCACTGAAAGAAAGGTAATTCGCTTTTGAATGTCTTATCCAAATAATATCTCGCCATTATCATCTTTTTATTAACGCGGTAAAAAGTAAAGTACTTCGGGTTCCTTACATCGGCAATTTTGGTAGGAATAATACTTTTCAGTGAAATTTATGTAAAGGGGCGCCAAATGGAATTAATAAGCGGTTTCTTTAGCTGTTACAGGAATTGGTTACTGGATAAACTGGCTTGTTAATCTTGAAGATAAAAAATGCGGTTTCACGTTTTACGAGCGTTAGGCCACTGCTTTGTTGATTTGGGTTTTGTTAGATGCTTTCGGATAATACGCACCAAGGTACTTCGATATCTTTGTAGCGAATTTCGCGGTACATAAACGTTCTTTGGAATACAATACATTTAGGGCGGTTATTTTTTTATTACACTAGGTTTGTTTGCACAAATTCAGTAGGTATATTACGGTCTACATTTAATAAATTGTTTAAAAATCGTTTACTAAGATAATATAACTTCTTATAATATTACATTGCTTTTCTTATAATTAACACGCTTTTCGTTTTCTATGTCTACATTATTATAAAAATCAGAATATTTATCTAATATATTATTATTTCAATTCATAATATGCTCGATTAAAGAGAAGGTTACGTACCTTCTACAGTTATTTAATAAAACCAATCTTTACAATCAATTTGCGAGAAAATGAACTAGAACGAGATCGTTCCTTGGTGTAATCTTTTGTTATTAATCCTTCAATTTAGAGCCTAAATTAACTTCAAATTGTGTAACGTTTGAAGAACTTGGTGGCCCAAAGTAAAGGAGACAGTCACGCAGGTAAAATCAATCACATTAAGGTAATTGATCTAAAGCATATTTATCTGTAGGTATAATATACATTAGTATTTAAACGAATACTCATTCATCAATTTTAATGTCCATCTGTTGATAAGATTTTTCATAAAGTACCTAATGGTTGGTAGTATTGGGAATCTTTGCATAATTAATTAGCAGGTGGTAGAATTTTTACCTAGAGTCTGCCCGGGGAGTTGCCACAGCCACTTTCATATCACGCAGTGAAGCTAGTCTCGGGTCAAAAAATCCACTTATAAATAGGACTCTGGTATAGTAAATGAAATATTTATTAGTCATTAAGACATAAAACACTATTCAACAAACTTGTAAGTAATATACAAAGGCACTTATTTACACAGAACTATAGAATCGTAATATTCTTGTTACTTGCACCAAAAAGTAATGTTTCCTTATTTGCCATTAAATATTTTCCGCTTAATTAAACTGCGGCATAATTCGGTTATAAGAACGTTTTCTGGGAATTGGATGGGTTCCAAGATTACAAATTTAAGAAATCCGTATTTATTTATTGCAATGAACTTCTTAGATATTTATATTTTATCTTTTTCGTTTGGTCAAAGCTTTGAATAGGGCGTAAGGTACTAAAAAGTTTAGGTGCGATTAACATAACGTACGAAAAGCTTACTAATAAATTGTATAAGACACTACAGACAGACATTTAAAATTTGGAACGCAAGAAAAGTTAAGGCTAGAAAGTCACTGTGGATGTGTGCGAGAAGAGAACAAGAGTTGATAAGAGAAGACGGTAAATCAGAGTAGAGGAGAGTAGAGAAGCTTTACTGGTCGCTCTCTACTAGCTGAATGTAGAATTTGTTGTGAGTAACTCTGACTACAAAATCCCTTAATGACAAAAACTATATGAGGGTTTACTTTCACACCCTTATAATCCCGTGAGAAAATATATTTTTTTGAAAATTGCAAAGACATTACCAGAACGGCTAAGTGATAATTGAAGTGGTTTCATTTATTAGCCTCATAAC
>DWAV01000155.1:0-26202 GCA_018231305.1 Noctuana lactifera
AGTTTTTTTGGAAATATATTTCATGTACAGAATTGACCTCTTTACAGATTTATTATAAGTATAGGTTAATGAATTAATTAAGAATATGTGTATATGGGGGACTTTTTTATTTTCAAAAAGTCCAGTACTAACAAATATTTTTTAAAATTTCTTTACAGAAGTGCACAGCATGCGGCGCGGCGACGCCCGACGGTCCCGAAGACGAGGACCAATCCTCGAAGCCGACGTTCAGCGTTCGCGAACTGCGTGCCATTTTGCACGAAAGAAACGAGCTAAAATTGAAACTGAACAAGGCCGAGGAGCAACTACAGGCGCTGCAGATCGAACCGCAAATCGACAGGTAATATTTAATCATTATTAATTAATACATTATTGTTTAACACATTATTATTTAATACTTATTAAGTTTCTTTATTTAACTTTAAAGTGAATGTTCAGCTTCACGCTTCAACGCTTCACACTCACAGCCCCACATTAGGATTCCCTGTGTCGTGGGTGCCATGGACACATACAGAGACAAATACACAAACACCCAGACCGAGAACAGAAATCTAAATTTATCATTTAAATTTCTGCCCCGCCGGGGATCGAACCCGGGACCTTTCGATTGGTGGACTGGCGTGGTAACCACTACAGCATACGGGTCGTCATAGCGTTCGCGAACTGTGTGTTATTTTGAACGAAATAAACGAGCTGAAACTGAACTAGGCCGAGGAGCGACTACAATGCGGTAGAACGAACCACTAAATATCAAACGATATATACTATACTATACTACTATATACACTTAAATACAATTTTTATTAACAAACCTTTGAGCCAATGTTCAGTGTTCGCAAATTTCGTGCTATTTTGTAATTAAGTTAGGTTAGGGTTTTTGTGAAAAAATGTGTTCACAGCGGATTATGAGAGCGCCGCGAACTGTCATAGTTCTAACACTAATAATATATTTAATACTGCATTCTTTCCATAGCACGAGTTCAGACACATCGCCATCTGTGAGCACGACGGCGGTTGAGGACGACGAGGCGCCCGTCCAAGGCCCGCTGCCGGCGGAACCCGACGACGCGCCGTGGAAACGTAACAGCGGAATCAGGAAGTTGTGAGTATACAAATAATATTTACTGTGCATTATACACCCTATTTGTGAATAGTACGCCCTATTTCTGAATTAAACACCCTATTTGTGAATTGTACGCCCTATTTTTGAATTATACACCCTATTTGTGAATTATACGGCCTATTTTTGAAATTCACACCCTATTTGTGAATTATTCACCCTATCTGTGAATTGTACACCCTATTTGTGAATTATACGCCCTATTTTTGAATTGTACACCCTATTTGTGAATTATTCACCCTATCTGTGAATTGAACACCCTATTTTTCATGCCTGTCACTCTTGTATATAATAAAATACACTCTTTTCCCCTCTTCTGTAATTATGAATCGTATTTTCTAAAAAAAACTAAATAACAAAATTGTTACTTGTGTTTTAATATGAACCTAAAGTTTTGTAACTGTGAATGTACTAGTATATAATTCACGAAAAAAACAAAAAAATATGGGGTGTATATGTATAGTTAAAAAGCTTTAATATTAATGTTCAAAAGTTACGAGCAATTTACTCAGAATATTACATTTCAAATGTGATCTTACTCATAAATAGGAATGAAGAAACTAAACCTTAATACTTTAATACTAATAAATAAGGTTGTTAAAAAATTAGTTATCAAAGCTTTGGATGATATTAAAGTAAATGAGAATATAGTTTATGTTTGTTCAATAGCATGCAATAATTGCATCATGTTAGCATGGAAAACATATAGTTTTCTAACGGTCCAGGAGTATAAAAAACTTTTTAAATCATTACTATGACATGACTTTTAACACTAACCTGGGAATGGTGTGTATTCATACACTACGCAAACTAACATTATATTATATTAATTATTTATTTATCATGCACGACGGGTTATACATATTATAGTTTTGTATAGGGTTGAAAGTGATAAACGATTCTAACAAATTTGGATAAAATAATTGACAAAATTTATGTTACATTTTAGGTTCTTTAAAATATATTTGTGAACAATTATCTTCAAGTCATTAAATATTATGTAATATAATAGTTCTTTTATGTGAATAAATGCTAGACATTGGAGAGGCGCTAGTCTTGTGACTAATTACTTAATATTGCTGTAAACAGATAAATTAAGAGGTGATAATAATATCTAATAAATTAAGTGACAGAAATTGGAATAGAAAAATTGTTATATCTAGAACAATTTATTTATTAAAAGCTTTTTATTAAAAGAGAATTTTGTTCGTAGAATTGAAAAGTTATTTTCGAATAAATTCAAGACATGCTTGAGAATTTGCTAGAACTACTGTTTTAACTTGACAACTGGTATTTTAAAGTATACAATTTGATTCTTTTCATCATAATTTATAAAACATGCCTTTGTAACAGACAACGTTATGTTCTTTTCCATTTACCCAGGATACCAGTGTAAGTTGCATGACATATATCAGGGTTTGATTTTTAAAAGCCCAGTAAAACTTGCATGGTTGAAACTATAGCAGCCTTAGAAGTTATATAACGAAATAAATAATTTATTATTATATCTATTATGTTGATAATTACGTTTTATTTAATGATCTTAGATATGACGTGCATAATATGTATTAAATTGATATACTCAATACTTCTTACTTAAATATAAATTACATTATGTAATGTGTTATATATATTATGTATATATGTTGCACCGTGTTTTATTCAAATTTGAAACTATTTTTGGGAACATAAAAATAGCTGCTACTTTTCCATATTGGTGCATATTTTCGTGCGCATTGCTTAGAATTGTGAACTATGTAAGCATCGTCGGTGGTGGCTAAATAAAGCTTCAGTAAAAAGTCAAATAACAATTGAAATATATTTCGGTGAAGGTATTTAACAGAAAAGGTAATACGTTCTTCATCATATAAAACCATTACACACAAATTGATTTAATGATATTGACAATAACGCATAATTTCTACTATTTGTATGTTTACAATGCACTTACAAATAATCATGTATACGTACAATTTGTGGGTTTGATTGTTTGGGTCAAATTTGTAGAGTATTAAAACTTATACGGAAATTATGTGTTAAACGTTAATTCTTTACACGCAAACGCTTGAAATTGGTTCTGGTTCATTTTTCTCATTTTTTTTTCTTATGGTTTTTTTTTTTTGGGTAAAAATGTGCGCGCATGAGTTGATCGATATAATTTGTAATTTTGACTGAATGGGTTCAAAATTATAATTTTTGTTTATGTGATTATCTTTTTAGGTGTGTGATAGTATAAATTAAGTGGAAAATGAGACCAGGGCCGAAAGAGATCTCGCATCAAACACGAAACCAATCGACACTAAGCACGAAGCACTGAGCATGGAAAACTGGATAATACGTAACACACATGTCTCTGACGCTTAAACGCTTCCCAAACCTTCCATTTTGTATGTTTTAGTTTTTTTTTTTGTTTTTTTCTTTTTTTATGTTACACTAGAGCACCAGTTTAATCTTATTCATTTAACTGTTAATAAATTCATTCCAACATCTTGTATAATAACACAGGACTGTAACTGATTTTAAAATGTCCTGCTGTACATTCATTAACACTGGTTCATTTTGCTAGTCTTGTTATATTAATATTAATTTTTACTAAGATTATTTTGTTTATAAAAATTGACTTGTCAAACCAGTATTATCTATAATTCAACCAACGTACTGACTGTGTGATAATCTTAATCTTAACATTATCACCGATTGCAATAATGAACAAATTTAACTCTTAAAGCAATCAAATACAGAATCACTATTAAATTGTTTCTTACTTAACTTTAATTCAACCTATTTTTACGGTTCTGTTGTTGAAATAAAAGTTTGAGAATGGTCAAAGGTGTTTGGTTTTCTTTTGTTTTCTATGTTATGTTTATGTGTTGTGTTGTGTTTATTTTGTCCCGTGCCCTCGGACTGATGTAGTGTGTGGTTAGGTTTCGGCTGGTGCTGACGTCACGCGTGGAGGGTCGCCGTTCGCCGCCGCCGCGGATCTCTTTCGGCCCTTGGCACTGAGTACTACGGAGTCAGGTACTGACGTGTGAGAATAGTCGTGGTCGACCGACGGATTTTGTGTGCTACTTGTATTGTAAATATGTTTGGAAAGTCAGTAAATACAATTGAATGTTACTTGTATTGCGAATTTGTTTGAAAGCTTAGTAAAGTACGTAGCTTGTGACGTTATCGCAGCGTGTGAGTAAGCTAGGTATCTAATCAAAGCTTTAGGTTTGTAGATATTCAATCTTATAGTATATCGTTTTTGACGTTTTCAATCATTCCAAACTTAAATCTCACTACTTACTTATTGGTTGCAGTTCATTCTGTAAACCAATTTTATTATTTAAATATCAAATACATTATATAATGTTTATCATACAGTAAACATTGCTCGAAGTCAAGCAATGAACATGAATTTACATTGTGCCAACAACATAATATCAGTTTTTAAATAGTTAAAGTTAAAATTAAGTAAATGTTGTTAAAGGGGTCTAGTCAGTGTTTTTATTTAAGACTTATTTTTTCTTGCAAAGATATTATAATAAACCAGTCGTCGACCACCACTACGAGTGATATGCATTATCAGGTTATCAGTACAAGCTTTGTGAGTGTTACACCGCCGAGTTGGGATTTTGGGGTTGTCTTTACAAGCGAGTATAAAATAGTTAAAACATAATATATTAAACTATTATTTCTTTCATAATTTTTTAGCATAATTATGTGATTAGGTTTCATCCAAAGAGTTTTGAATTTGGAATTTAAGAGTCGTTTGGATGAGGCTAAGCAGGGATGACATAATATAAAGTGCATTACATACAAAGATAAGTAGTGAAATATACAAGTACCTTTGCAATTGACGTGGAATTCAATTCTATGTTAACAATAGGAATCTTAATCTTTAAAAAATTAACTATCTCTTAAGTAATTTGTATATGACCCTCGCTTGTAGAGATGATTCATGTTTGTCATTTCAACGCTTGCGAACACTAAGGCCTCTCATAGATAGAAAATAAAATTATGTTCATATATTACTTATTACACCGCTTGCTTTCTTTATAAACACCATAAAATTTGACGTGAAATATAGCGGACTTTACTTAGCACGATCTTAATTATTACTTATACATACATTTACGTTACATGACACACAAGAATTGAAGGCTACAGATACACTCCGTATAAATACTTAGGATTACCAAAACTTAGGTATATGTATTATAATATAGTTATTACGTATTATAATGTAGTTAATAATTTCAGTTCAAACAATCTCTTTTTAACTCAACGTAGAAATAAATTATTTTCTATTATTGATTCTTTTTTTTTTAACCATAATAATTTTTAATGTTCTTGGATTATTATTATAGTCCAGTACAGACAATATTATTTAGTTTGTTTAAATTTTTCAATTAGCGTTCCGTTTGTACCTCACAGCAACTAGCAAATCGAAATTACATCACTTTACGCGACAGAACCTTATTTGAGCCACGCTTGACATAGCATTTACCTCAAATTTTTATATATGTTATCTTTCTTCCGTGTATCATCGTTATTGTAAACATGTATGGCTTATTACTGTTGTCACTGAACACATTGTCGGTTCCACAGTTTTCGCAAGCTCTTTGCGGAGTCTGATATCACCGTGGGCGCGTTCCCCCGTCGTTCGCTATCCTCGCTCGCCAGCAAGATGTCCGCGCCCGGTGGCACCACCTCCGCTCCCGCGTAGGCACTCTGACCCCACATCGACTAACGCTAACACACCGCAGAAGAAGTTCAGACGATACTCCGACATTAGGAACCCCAAACCCGATATAGATCTTAGGCAGGAACTACTCAACCTTAACAATAAAGAGGTAGACCGCTGGCTAGGCAACCAATTGGACGAAAAGGATGAAGATGTGCAATCGGTGTCCACTGAAGAGGAAATTGATTTTAGGTTTAACCACGATATACCGCTGCAGAGATCCATATCGCTCGATCGTGGCATAGAAATCTTCAACTATCTAAAGACGTTGAGCTCAGATGAATCTGAAAGTGACACTGCTTCATACTGGACCATGCATACCGAAGAACGACAAAATCGATTGATAGAGATGGATAGGAGTTTTGAAGATATCGTCGCTTCTCCATACAAAGTGAAAAGCAGACGCGCATCTTTGGCCGTTCACAATGAAACGTATGGTCATAGTTTGGCATTGTTCGTTCTAAAGGAAAGTTACAAAGGTATGGATGAAATGAACAGTGTTAACACCACACCCCAGATGAAGAAGCTACAGAAAACGTTTTCATTTAAGACTTTTGATGACTTAAGAGAGTCTGGTAAGAGCTCTGTCGAAGATCTTGAAGCAGTGAGTGATGTTGATGAACCTAAACTCATGAATCGAATGTCGTCACTTAGAAGTTACAAATCATCGGAAGATAATATCGGCCGCGGAAATCTATCTCCCCCAATAGATAAGATTCGAAGTGCATTTTTGTTCACCAATACTGATGTTGAAAATTATGCTAAAAGTTCTATAGAGAAACTAGACAAATTTGAGGATTTTGAGGGGGTCAGGATGCCAATACGTAGAAATTACAATAGAAGAGTCGGTTTCGAGGGTTTTCCAAGTCCAATGAGAAAACTGCCTATATATCCACTTGATAACGATGGAGATAATATTAGAGAACCTAATAGAAGCTCTGTTGAGAATTTAAAAGAAGTTGGAGATGTAGATGAAACTAAGGTTAGAACTAGGGTGCCAATTATACGAACAATATCGTTCGAAGATCAAAAAGTCGAGCCTGAAGAGAAAACAGAAATAAAGGGTCCACGTCAAAGGAGAGTCGGGGTGATCGCAACCCCACCTCTACTTAATTTGTTGGAAATTCGAGAGGAAGGCAGTAACAAACAACATCTAGAGAAAGAAATTTTGATAAAACAAAACTTATCACACGTTAAGAGCTGTGAAGAATTAATAACACGTAAAAAAGGCAAAGTTCCACGTTCTGGTTCAGCCGAAAACGTTTTGGAATCCCCTTCCACATCTGGTATGACAAGGAGGAACAGAGATCAGAGTACTGGCAACATTTCCAGTAACATACGGAAATTGAAATGGAACTTTGCGTTGAGGAACTTCACAGAAACTAAAGATCGTGTTTTGCCTACCATAATCGTCACCGACGCCGATCAGCCGGTTATTAAAAACGTCATGGATGAAAATAAAACACTCACGAAAGCTTCCAATATTGTAGAAATAAGTAGAACCTGTGACTGTCGAATTTGTAGCGAGGTTGAAGTAAAAGATAAAATGTCTTTCTTACGTAGGAATTTGAAATCCTTGTTTGTTAAAATTATCTCCTGTAGAGATTATGGTAGGAAGTTGACGTATTGGGATGATCATAATAATTTGGATGAAAGCGAAATGTACAATTGCATCATGCACCTTTTGAAGTTGATGCTCGGTCTGTGGTTGAGACATCTGGATCATAATGACTAAATGTTGGTAATCTATGATTTAAGTTTTTGTGATAGTTTTAAGACACGATGTTTATATATAAAACATTAGTTATGGATCATTACTTCGCGATTCAACGTTAAGCATTCTTCTGCAAATACTCACAGTCATTTATTTTAATCTTACATTAATATTATATAATTCATTTTTAATATCTATGATTTTGTGTATTTCTTTTAAAAAGTTATACAATCTTACTTTGAACCAATGGTCTTTTATTTGTGATCAACAGCCGCTTAGCAGGCGTTGAAGGTAAATGTGTTTTAAGCTAATTTATTATTATTTTGTCAATTTTTATTTATCATTGTACTGATATTTGAAACACTGAGCTATAGGTATGTTATTACATTAATTGCTATACAAATATACATGCACTGCAAATTTTTCATATTTGTAAAACACACGAGAGAAACGTTTATTAGAACGCAGACAATGACTGACACGATGATAATGTGGCTGTGTATATTTATAAAGCTTTGATGTAGGTATTGTGTAAAATCATCCGCGTAATAGGAAAAACTTCTGTGTAAACCTACTACTTCACCTTAATAGCTTCAAAAACAATTTTTTTTAATATGTCATTGTGTGAGTATGACACAACCAATGCAAGCATTGCAGAATTCCGTTTCTCAAATATAATAATATGATGTAATTGTTTGCACAGTTCTAATGGAATATTCTTGTGGTTGTTATGCGTAACCTCTAATTTATGTATAATGATGAACTTGCGATCTAATTTCATAAGGTGACCGTGTTTTCTGTTCTGAAAGTATTTCTTTAAACTCATCAATATTTATCGATGCATTTTATGTAAGTATAGATAAACATGGCTACGATGCGGTAGCTTCAAACATAGACTACCCTAGACAGATGGTTTCGATCAAAATGTCAGCCAAAAGTGTAACCGAAAAAGTTAAGAAAATAACTTGATCGAAACACGTTATTTTTTATTAAATATTAGTGCTACCTTACTTCACTGTCTTAAAAAAATGTTTTTTTTTTGTGTTACTTGCAACATTTGTAGAAGCCTTCAAAGGCTTGCTTGAAACGGTTACATATTTCGTACGGCGACTGCTGTTCTATCCGTTATTATTCTATGGTTTCAAACATTTGTACAGAGGTTTTTCCAAGAACGCTATTAACAGTTATGGGCACTCATGAGAGCAAAGGTCAAATGTTTGTATTCGGGGACATTAAAGTAACTTAGGCGCACCACTTTTGTGATAAATCTTAGAGAATGATTCATTTACTACATAGATTTCAGATATTGTGAAAACTAAAACAAGTAATGAAATTGAGGCAATCGAAACCGCAAAAATACTTAATGAAATGGTAATAAAGGAAATGTTATTCACGTAATGAAGAATTAAATTAATAAATCTCAACACCTATTAGAGACAAATGAACTACACGATATGTCAAGATACAAGAGAACTAATCCAAGTTAAGAGATGTGGTGGACTTTTATAGTTAACATTATGCCGGTCCTTATTGACTGGTAACAAGTTTAACAATATAACAATACCTGTATCTTGACATAGTATGCAGCTCGTTTGATGCCACAGAGTTTAGAACGACTGCTACGCAAGATTTTAATTATGTTCGTGGCCATAATCAACTGGTGGTGGTGAAAATAATTTTTAAGTACATATTCGAATTTTCATATTAAATGTGTGATTAGAAAGTGGTGACTAAGGTACGCTGGAGATGTTAGTGTCAACATAATTATGCATATCGTCGTTAAAACGTATTATAGATCGAAATATTTGTGTCAAACTGTTTATTAAATACAACCAGTGAAAATATATAATGTTAAGCAGTCAATTATATACAATGGCTTCAAATTGGCCTAATATTATAGTGTCGTCGTCACGTATTTAATGGGTTCCACAGCCATAATTGTTATTTAAAGTATTTAAGTAAGTTACCAAATATGTTTCAATAAAATTATATTTCGTCTTTTTTTTATATTAACATTGAATATATTTATTTTTTTCAAATGGTTTTAGTACTCGACAATAATTTGAATGATTTTTTATGTACATTTGGACTGGAGTAGACGACAGAAACGGTTGGATATGATATATTATATAATAGAAAACTTGTAATTGAAAAGTGTATGATTTAGTAAGTTTTAAATATTTCCTATTAATAAGAATACAAGTAGCTAGCCATATGTAATGAAATAGACCTTACACAAAGGCATATAATTCTTTAAAATTAAAATTCAGAATATCCAAGTTTTAAATCATTCCATTTTTCTATAGACTAATAAAAGGAAAACTTTTTTCTTCTTTAATAAAGTAGGTATTTTGTTACTAAACATACCATTATCTTGTCCCACTGCTGGGCACGGGTCTCTCCCCACAAGCGAGGAAGGCCTGGAGCATACTCCACCACGCTGCTCCAATGCGGATTGGTGGAGATGGACCATTATACAATATAACATCCATATATTCAACAGTCTGTTGTCACTTCAAGACACTAATTGCAATGTTATAGTTTTATGATATAATGTACCTTTAATAAAATTATTATCTTTAGGTACTGTGTTATGTATGTATCGTTAGGCGTGGCCAAATGTTAGTATGATCAATCATTTAGTCCTAACAATGGATTCCTCGACTTCTAACATTTGGTCCTATGTTAAGCATAATGTATGTTATACTCGGGGTCATTATTACGCCCGATAATTATAATGTAAGGTCATATTCATTCCAAGTTTTTGTAACTGCGTGTTGGCTGGCTCTTCGTGGCTTCAACGAATATATTATTTGGTAAGTCCACAGTTTCAAATTTTACAAGAGACCAGACACACTTAGAGACAGCAAAGAATTTGAATGGTGTTGTTAGCTTAGTTCATACCAGCCATATTTGGACCATTGGATATCTGGTGTGTGCCCACTTTGAAATCCGTCTGTTACGATGTTAATATTTTATACTTATATTGATGTTATGTCTGTGGTTTGATTCTACTGATGTTTTTGTTCTAAAAAGGATTAATTCAAATAATAATTAGATAAATAACTTCCTTGAAAGTTGGAATTTTAGTATAACTATATCAGTAGAATTGGACAATAGTTGTTATTTAAATAATATAGTATCATTACAATTAATATTTATTTTCAATCCCGTCCACAAGTATCTAAGCTGTGGTGGCATGCTGGTCCAAGTGTGGCTTGTTTGAGGTAAGTTTTGTTAATAATGCTAGTCACAGTATAACTGGATACCTATTAGATTAAGATTGGTTGATAACTGATGGAGTATTTGTAAAATATTTTGAACATTAATTTGTTAAGCTTTAATATTTATCTCAATTTATAATTTATTGGTTATATTTAAACACTATAAATTATGTAACTTATTTCGCCTTTCACAAACTTACTTGGCTTTTTAAGACCTTGTATTAGGTACCTACGAATTTTTTCCTGATGTTTCACAAATATTCCATCATTTATTCATAAAATAAATCAAACGGAATACTTTTGGGTTTATGGGGAACACTGTGAACACATTAATTTGAAAGTTTTATTTTGTCAACGTCGTTTAATAAAAATGTTTTATGTTAATCACGTAGAATATTAACATGTTATTAGAGATGGTTATACCTTGCAAAATTTTAAGTTGACGGTGTCAAAATAATTATAAATATGTTTATAATATAACGTGTGTTTTATTTTTCAATACCTACTCACTATTTTGCTCAATCGATCCATCAACACAAATATCAGAGGGTTAACCCAAATCCATAATGAATCTATTTTGTGAACAAAAATTTAATTGTGACATCAGTTCTATCAAAATATATATCAGTAGCCGTTGCTTCATTTAAGTATTCTTATAACATAATTACGAGTGATGAAAGAAGTAAGGAAATAGTCACTTAGCAAGTAGTCACTGCAATCTACACAACGTTGACTTCAGTTATAGTGGTAGAGATTGATAATTAATTTCCAATGGACATTCAATTTCATAACGTCATTACGTTCGACGTGTTTCATCAGTCTATTGTTGATTTAAGGTAATTAATTTGGAATTTCTAGGCGCTACTTTTCCTATATCTGCGAGAACACTGAGTTAGTACTAACAATGGATTTGCCATAAAGACTGGTCTGTGCGTTTGTGCGTGCAATAGGTATGTACACCTAATAAACGGTAGTTTATATCTATCAACAGTAGCGTAGCGTTCATGCTCAGGGGCCCTTTTGATTGACTTACAAACTAAGTATAGGTAAATTGATCTGGTCATAATTTCTCCCAGAATATAAATCAACCACGACGAATCTCGAGTGGGTACGTCGAATTCGGAACACGACGAATACGGAACAAACGATTTTAAATCGCTTAGTTGGGGCCCTACTTTACCATTTACCTAGCTTAATTGGGGCCCGTTTTGCCCCAGGGCCTTTGGTTACCTAGCTACGCCACTGTCTATCAGTTCAATAGGTCGGTTTTAAGAATGATGAGTGGTCGCTGTGAACTGTGGACGCACCCTCGCACAACCGGTTTGACCGCCGGTTTCGGTAAGTTCACGGCAGGTTGTGACCCACATGTGAAAAACTTTCTTTGGATCGTAAAAACTGTCCCACACTGCTGGTTGACAGTCATTGAGTGGAATTTAAGGTGAAATGCCGAGAAACACCCATTCAAATTCATGTATTCTAAATGTGAATCGTACCTTCACGTTTCCCACCTTATTGTGAAATTATATTATCTACTTACTTGAAAGAAGTTGGAAGAAATGTTTTTATGAGGATTGACAGTTTTATTTTTACAGGAAATGCAGAATTAGGTAAAGGAAAGCACTTATTGTTTGAAGAACACAGAAAAAAGTTGGACAACAAGTATCTACCTAATTAAAATCCCTAGGGTAGAAAAAAATAAAAAGTATTACCTACTAAATTGTTTGTGTTTATATTAAAATTTTATGTACCTACATATTTAATGTTAATCATTTTAATTTCTGTAAGACATAAAAATGTTAGCCCTAAATTAACCGCTTCTAAAACCTATCGCTGCAGTAGACTCCAGCCTACTCTGCCTTGATAAATCTGTTCAAGCTGATCAAGATCTCCAGTGGAGTTGGTATCGTGGAGGTCTGGCGTACGCAGCGCCTCATGTGAACTCTATAAACTATGTAAGTTAAGTCTTCTATATATTTGTATTCTATCTTGAGCTGAAAGCCTGCCTACGAGGTACCAACTTCATCTTTATTTAAAGTAACTTGGGCAATTAATCAAAAATGAAACGTACATTAGGTACTTACCGCGAATTAAAATGTGTAGACACATTTATCTCTTAAACCGGATGTACCAAAGAAGGTAGTAATCTGTAAGAATTTAACTAAACATGCAATTCCAATGCGAATTCTTTAGCAATCAGAATGATTAGGTAGGTCATTATTAAATGACACCAGAGAATGTTTAAAGTAGCTGATAGCTGGTACTTAGCTTATTATACCATTGATTTTTTGTACCTAACTTACCTACATCACCTAAATTCACGGTTATTAAATGTTCTAATTATTTAAGTTATTCCGTTATTTGTAGAATTCTATTTTAAAGCGGAAGGTTATTATTAAAGGCTTTTATTATTATACACTAAAGTAGGTAGGTAAGAAATACAGATAATATGTATACAAGCTAGCCATTACTTAACTGTTGCGATTAAAAATGTGGCATTTTTTGTAGTTCCTCTACTCATTAGGTAGCACGTTTAAAAGTTGATATTACGAAACTAGGCAAGAGTAAGTAAGCGTACGCGTTAGATTCTTAATAAATTTCAGCAATAAGCAGAGGTACATAATGGTTGTGTAAGAGAAACTCATTGATAATGTAATTATACTTAACACTTGTTTTTAGTTTTGTTTCAAACTGTTTATCTGCCTATAACTATTTAGGTTACACTAAACTCGAGTCACATTAGTGAGACTGGATTATTGGCACGTAGGCTGTACCAATAGTTTAACCAATCCAAGTATGTGTACCTACCTAAACGTTTTATCTTAATTTATACCTACACATTAAAGCACCTATTATAGGTGTTTAAAATATAATTTGTTTAACGCATATTATAGTAACATAATATTAGACAATATTATTTTCAGTATGCTTCTATATGTTGTACTCATAGATTTAGTTCCTTCCTTGTAGACACTCCGACACGCAGGGACCCATTCTCATATGTGTCATTTTTACAAAATATTTTTCCAATGAAAAATTTAGATTTTTGCAAGTTTGCAATAAACATCTTTGCCAACACTTGTTTAGCAAAAGGTTTGAATGTGGAATAGCTAGATGGAGCGTAGAGAAGTATGTTTGTGTGTGTGTCCGAATATCGAGGCCGTATCACGGGATGTTGGTGGTTACGTGCGGGCATTAATAATTTTGATACTTGGTCCAAGTACAAAAAATTACCGAAATTTGTATATTTTTTTTGAATGTACCCAAAGTCGTGAACGGATAAAAACTGTGTAATGTACCAACCTATCTCACACATTAAATATTACCAATAATTATAAAGATAATTATTATTCATAATTTTTAAACTGATATAGTAAATCATAATCATTGGAGCATTTAGTCAACTGAAAACTAAAGATTGAGAATAGTATGAGTACCTTGCATGATAATTTTCTTCCCTTATATTATGTTATGATACATAATATAATACTAATTAATGTTAGTGATAAAATATTATTCTTGATAAATTTGTTCTTAACCCATTTATTATACAAAGTAATAAATTTTTATTATGTAAAATAGTTTGAATTACTTACACCAATTTAATATTTACCAATTATTTTTTTAATTACCTATATTAAATACAAAAATTAAAATTAATTAATTGCCTTCTTTGATATCTTTAAATAATATTTTCTAAATTTGTCTTCGAACTATCAAGACCGACAGGTCATACAACGGCGAGTGAAGTAAAGGTGAGACCGGCGCGGGCGCACCAAGTGACGTGTCTTTTCCACTTCTTTAGCTATCGTCTCGCCAGTAAACCGCGAACCGTCGCTCAAGACGTACGAGTTATATCACAAGATAGAACTTTACAATTAATTGGTATTAATTAGTGTCTAAACAAAGTGCGATATTCAGAGTATTAGCGCGATACATAAATACTAACATCTCGTTCCTATATGATAATAACTTGGAAAGGCCAATACGATTTTGTTTTCGAGTTTTAGATCGCAAGGACGGTGTTTTGAAAGTTTCATTGCAAGAATATTAAAAGTGCGTTTAAGTTAGTGAAGTTCGGGATTGTTACGTGCTGTTTTGGAACGGATTTGAGGGTAAGAATTACAATTACTACGTTATTTAAAATGTTTCAACGGTTTTTCGGAGTACCTACTAAGAATTTTTGTGAATGTAAGTTGTAATAAAGTATATTGGAATGGTTCGCAATATTGTATCAATACACGTACAGAACCAATTAATGGTTATCAAGTATTGTGTGTTGGTCGACTTAGAATAGAACAAATTAATTGCCAAAATTTATAATAGAATTAACGGATGATAGAAGTAAAAAGGACATTGACCCTCCTATAGCTATAAGCATTAGCCTCTCACTTCCACACATGTCCATGAACTATAACGAACGATGGATAGAACTTCGCAAATAGCTTTGAATTGTCTCGAATCGTTAGACCCCGTATTGTAGTGGAAATAATGGTTTGATGACAGATAACTATGTTCGAACTATAGATACCTACTTGCAGAAATAGGTACCAATAAAATAACTAACTACCTAGTAATCTTCTGATGATTTTTGTATCTTTACTTGGAATGCCTTTTAAATTCATCTATGGGACTATGTTCTAAGCTGGCCTAGTTAAAGATAAAACTAATGGACACCTTGTCAAGAAATGAAAATGGTGCGACTATATTTCCATTAAAACGCCAGCCTGTGCATTTAGGTCTATTTTAATATAACAGTATTTAAACAGGACACGTGTACATACATAATTATCGTGTTTGGACTTACCTACTTTAGCGGAAGTTAAATTAGGATAATGGTCATTACTTATTTTAATCATCAGCTGTGAATATTTTGATTAAACCAAGTAAAAGTTTACAGTTATATAAATTAGAAAGGAAATTTAGAAAATTAGTATCAATAAACTGGTTTTTATATTCGTCAGCCTTTGGAATTCTACCTAAATAGGTATATGTAATTCAATCCTCTCCTTGTTGCCGTCACTCCATCTTGCGGTTTTTCTGCTGTCTTCTTCAGGTCGTCAATCCACCGGATCGGAGGGATAGTTTCTACATCGATTACTTCAGGATTCCATTAGTTAATCTATTCACCTATGAGTAGATTCAGTTAAATTTCTAATAGCAAAGATTCCGCGTCTTAAAGATTTCTTATAAAAGTTTTTAATTGCAGAAATAGGTAGGTAGGTATATGCGTTACGTTAGTCCCCATCTTAGCATAGCAGATATTTTTGGGAAGAGCTGTTGTTTGTTCCAGATATCGTCGCGACTATTTCCAAACTGTGACAGATTTAAACATTTTAAATCAACGAATAAAACAGGTAGGTAATGAAAAGGGTGCGAGGTGAGCCAGTTAACGAAGCTGGTCTAATTTTGGCTAAACAGAAGGAAAGGAGGAGAATAGATGCAATTTGTTGAGTTTGATTTATGGCAACATCTGCTGCAAACCTCTACAGAATATAGAATATGTTAGGTACTTCTAATAAGATAAGTAGATAACCACCCGTATTTGTTAAGCCTCCAATTGTAAAGTGGATACCTACCAACTGGCGCCAGTACAATAATAAAAGATTGTTATCAACTTATCATTATACCAACATTCACAAGAATTTCTCTGCTAGCGGTCGACACTCTGATAAGATCTTATCAAATAACAACATCTTTTATTGAGGTGACCCTGATGTTATTTGGGTTCTTCGGTCAGTATCAATAAACAGAACTTAAGACTGAGATGCATCTCTATCTTAAGTTCTGTTTATTCATCCGGACATTAGTTTTATTTGAAAATGTTTATCAAAAGTAAAATATTCAATAATAGTTTTATACGATAATCGAACGTTTCAAATTAAGCGTTTAATTTGTTGATCACATAAAATTAATTGCTATCGAAAATCGAATACAAAAATCAACTAATCCAAGTTGATAAAAGCATACTAAAATTGTTGGTGAACTCAGGCTCTCAGACCTAAGCCTTATATAGCCTTTGCCTTATATACCTGTTCTCATATAGCCTTATATATATTCTATAATAGATAGGCTTTGTTAAAATGACTAAATGAGTATAGTAGAGACACTCTAAAGTATAGAATATTACTATTAATATTACATTAAGCAAAGTATTTTTTTGCTTATTTAAAATGGGCCCTAAATCAATTGAAATAAAGCAATGATTTAATTAGACTATCAGCTCATATTTCTACAGCTATATCAGATCGCATTTTTATTACTCATTGTTTTCTCGTAATTCGATAACAAAGAAATGTATTCGATGAACAAAATATGAAACGTCGATTGTTCACTTGTTAATGTTTACAGTTAACAATAAACAATTGTTGTTTGAACCGACATTGTTATACATGTAGTTAAAATATGCGATGCATACCTGAAGTTAAAGTTTGCTATTCCAACAACAACAAACTCGTCTTTATTGCAATCGTGTCATACCGGAGCCATTATGATCTATCTTGACATTTCTTTTTCCACAATCGCGCACTATAATAACTGACCGCAATTACATCGCGATTTCATTACAAGAGCTCTGGCAAATAATGGGGTTATATCGATCACATATCACAAATTAATCTCTTGCTGACAAAGAAAATTGTTAAAATTGTTATTGCCCCTTGCTCTAATAGACATTACAGTAGTTATTAGTTAGGATTATATAGACATTTAGCTTAGTACACACCACACCAACACCATAGGGGCAAGTAGATTTCCCACCTGGCTTTTCAGCAATTTTGTGTTTTGATAAGAGAAAGGTATTTAATAATGAATGCTGATGTAGAGGATGAGGCATCATCTAGTAGTATCGCTTTAGTTTGCAATGTTTTAAATGATATATAAAATTAGATGAGCTACAAAACTTAATAAAAATACCTATTTAAATATCGTACATATTTAACCCAATATATTGTACAAATGTTCGTATTGTAGTGTTTTTATGTTCGTTATCTATAAATTGATTATCTATTTCATACAAAAGACATCAACGGGTTGCGAAACTACATATTTTATCATTCAAATGTGATCGCTCCTTTATTATTATCCATTAATAATGCCGTTTTTATTATTTGTATATATTGAAGTGTATCTAGGGCGTAATAGAAATAACCACGATTCAGCCACATTTCAGCCGATTTAAAAAAAACCATATCCAATTATAAACTTAAACCTTTCGCCCAATTGGTGAAAACCGTATGAAAATTGATTTGGTAGTTTTTAAGATTAGGACGTTCAGACGGACAGACAACAGACGCCGTGGGAGACCTCGTTTTATTATTCTATAATATGTATAGATAGATCTACAGTTTACCTTTAAATTAATACAAAATGTCGACATAGGCATTCGAAGTATTTAGTACCTAAGACACCAGATAAGGGTATGTATGCATCCGCCCGATTATAAACTGTTACTTGACATGCTTGTATCCCATTTTAGTAATACCAGGTCTCCACTCCTTTTTCATCTACAGTAGCCTAATTGCGTCTAACTGCATTCAAATATGTACTAACACCTATGACAAAAAGAATGCTGGTGCATTGGCACGCTATGTACCCTAGCAAAGTTATGTAGTTTGGCTTTTGAATATGATAGTGACCAAGCAACCATCATGTCCACGTGAATTAGAAAGAAGGGAAAAAATGCTAAAATGCTGCTGACCTCATAACCCGTGAAGCAAGTCTTGTAGCTGAAGCAAGTCTGTTACTTGTGTTTCGGTTGGGGAGGGTTGTTGCAAGACACACTATACTTGAGGCGACCATCTTAGTCCTCATGAGTAGCAACGCCTCCAAGAATGATCTCACGGCGACTCTCCTATTTAAGGTTGGACGTAGGTATGTTGGTAGCAGTGGCTAAAATCAGGTGGCCTGTAGCTCTTGTGCTACTCATAAATGATGAAAAAGCAACATGTAAAAACTGTCAACTAATTAATTGCTGATGTCAAAAAGCACGGCACATTATATTTCATTGTGTAGATAACGAATAGTATAAACTTCCATTACTATCTTGACAGGCAACAAGAATAACCACTCAAGTTATCAAATCCAATAATGCAAGAACTGTCGTTAAAAAGAAATTTCTCAAGGTAATTGGTAACGACATCCCGCGTGTGTTCGATTCGATTCCAATAAAGATTAATCATGTGAAAAATTTTGCTGTACATACTCGTATGTACCTATGTGCGTCGCGTGGCGTGATGATGAAAGTCACGATTGTGTTCGTATCTTTATTTACTTACGTATATGACCACTTTCAAACGCCAAAGACATTCGTGAGATTACTACAAAACATAAAAAATAAGAGTGAAAACCGGCTTCAAACTAAAAAGAAACAAAATAATTTGTTACCGGCTACAATTTGTTTGTAGAGTCTGATATTTATTAGCCGTGTTGCATGTACCTATGTTTGAATATACTTATGTTTGGAGTATAATGCTTGAATACTTAACGTCAATTTTCTAAGAAGGAATAGTAAAGGACACACCGACCACCCATAACCAGTGATTCTTACATTTCTTTTTCTCAAGGAGTTATAATCTTGTCGACCGTAGACTTACTGATGCATCTTCGAGTCCAATCAAATTTCAGCCTTACGGCACATGTCTTTGATTTCAAATTGAATTGAGCTTGCGCAAGCTAATGCGCCTAAGCGGTAAAGTTATTAGAAATTATCATGAACGTAAATAAAAAAGTACTTATAAAGTTTAAAGTATTTGAAATCTAATTCATCGTATTTTATTATAATAATATTTATGATATTGAGAGGTGCTTTAAGTATTATACGATAAAGAAAAAAGATTAGTTTTGAGAATCCTGTTTCCATTAACGAAGGATCTAGTAAATTATTTAATATTTGTATGTTAAAACCTAACCTCCTACCTCATGGACTGATAACTTGAAGAAGGTCCGATACCATGAAGTCGCTGGATTCAGAAGGCACGGGACCGGATGGTACCTAAAGAAGGCCTATGTCCAGTAGTGGACGCCAAAAGGCTGATGGAACATCTACTTATAAAGCACCAAAAATTTCTATGAACCATCCGATTTATAACAATTATGTTTAAATTACCAGCGCAAGAGAAGAGCCTATTAAAATGATTTTAAAACTCTAAGATAAACAGTTTCAAGTGTACTAATAAAAAGAAGAAATTTTGATTACAATTAAGGTAATATAACCTTGAGGAAATATATGGTTACAAAAGATAACGAGTGAGTATTATACCTCTATTTAACGGGAAATTATATGTTTTTGTAGTCGTCATGCTCATAATCATGATATTCGTAATAAAAAACGCTTAAAGTTAAGTTAAAGTTAATATTTCTTCAAAATATCCACAAATAATGGTAACCACAAATTACGAGTCAGTACAAAAAACTTCAGCGTATTGCAACACTGATTTACCGTAAACAGATGGGAATATGTCACATAACCGTTCACAGAATTTCCTGTCGGTAGCAACAAAAAATGTGGCCTTAAATACGTCAAGACCGCTTCAACATGCCATATATGCGCCATCAACTTTCGGCTTGTGGTCGGCAGAAAAAAAATTATGTCATAACGTCATTGCCGTAATCTCTAATGTCATTGAAATACTTAAACAGTATTTCTGTGTCTGTCTGTCCTGGTTTTAGCTCTAGCTGTGAAGAAGGCTCAATGTAGGTGGTAGAGCTTATAAATTTCACCCGGAGAGTGTTGCCTGCCCACGCTACCCACCGTGAAGCAAGTCTTGTATCAAGTTTTTGTGTTTCGCTTGAGGAGGGTGGATGACAGACACTCAATATTTGAGGCGACCATCACAGTCCTCATGTTGCAGTCATAAATTTTATTATTCAGTTTCATCGAATTGAAGGTAATTTCGACAGAACGCGCCTTGCCTTTTTAAATAAACAAATTATAAAAAAATGTTAAACGTTTATTTTTCAATGAAAATAATAAAATTGTATGTTAGTATGCAAGGTTATTTTCCGCACAGCCAGGAAACTGAATCCAAGGTCAATTAATTGGGATGATTGGATACAAGAACGATGATACCTTATTATTATTATGTCATTGAATGTAATTGAACAAAAAGTAACTATAATAATCTGTAGGCAAAAAAAATTATGAGCCAAACGGTTGGAATCTTAGCACGAATTTATGAAGATAAATAAATATTTTCCTTTGCAATAGAAGAAAACATAATGGGGAATATTTTATCAAGCCAAGAAAAGAAGTTTGTAGTTGGGAGGCAAATAAATAGTCGGGTCATCTGATGGTATTCGTAAGTGGTCATTGTCGGCTATGAACATGGGGAAAACCAGGTGCCAAGCATAGATTTAAACTTCATAAAAACTGCTGAAACGTCATTTTTAACAGACTTTTCTGTCTGTGCCGATATCTATCGAACGTATAATATAATATTATGTATACCTACAATACAGATTCCAAAAGTTTTAAGCTTTGAAGTTGAAAATCGGTTTAAATTTTTACTTTATTTAATCATCATATAGCATGGATGTGATACTCACGAAATGTTTAATTCTACATTTATCAGAGAAACTTTATGAACGTTACAATTCGATAACGTAATAATACGATGTAACACTAGGTATAATGTAATACCCATCACTACATGCTTCATAAGACATTTTTATGACTTCCCAATATCGTGTACCCAAATAACACGAGGATGGTAGGCTCTATTACGTAACCTTACACCTTAACACACTACAATCATTGTTCTCGCACTTTCTACCACATAATAAGCACCTGATACTAAACAATTTATCTAAATTGATCCAGTAAGACGTTCGAAAGTTGCCGAAGAGTAGACGTATGGGCTATCGATCGGAACGTATTGCGTAAGACTCCACAAAGGCTGCAAACACGGTACAGAGTCAGAAAAAAGATGAGATAGGAAGTGGCCATAATGCTCTTTTAGTACGGTAACAAGTGTGTCAATCTCTCACATTATATGATTGGTCAAAATTAAATAATAAGTGGCATTTTATGAATAAATAAATAAATTAAAACATTTTTATTCATCATAAGGTATTTGTATACACTCGATGAACGTCAAATAACACAGTACGTCGGCTTTAGGCGCCCTTTTGGCTATGATAGGCCGGGAGAAAAAGCCGGCGGAAAAAAACTCTCGGCACTCCTTTAAAATGAAGTGTAAATCACAAATGATTAACTGTACAGTATAGCTTTAGCCTGATAGCGCGCAGACGTGACAGCTGATCGTGTGCGTCATTTTCACTCCACCGATGTCATAACAATCAGAGAATCGACAGTGACATTTTGTAAGAGTCCCATAAATGAGACACACCACATGTCAAATAACTATTAGGTATTTTTATAAATAGGGAATGAGAAGCTAACGAGCATGCCCATGGACACCCTAGTCCCTGGGCAATCTCAAATAGGAGGTAAGGCCTATAGAGGTCGTGATACACATAGTACATTTTGGCTTACTACTAAATTAGCTTACCTATGTATGAACGGACTGGGTTCCATTTTCTTATTTCATACAAATTCTATTACAAAACTGTTACTAATCTTAAACATAAATACCACATTTATTTAGAGTAGGTAAATTTTGAAATAATTATTAAAATGTATAGTTTCTCAAAAGTTTTAAGAAATTGGTACAGGTCAATAAACTTTGAATCTGCTAGTTGTTGCAACAAGCAGCTCAGTGTTGTGAACTCGGAAGTCGATAGTTACAGTTATATGTTGTATCGATAGGCGAATCAATAGTCGGGGTGACTGCTCGGTCAAGCTAAATATAGAAGGGACTAAGAGCTAAGAAAGTAAGAAACTTTACATTGCGGTTAAGGCTATGTTTGTATAAAGGGGATGAAACGTTAGGTAAATTATATTAAAATGCCCTGTTTAATAAAATCGATAAAACAACGCGGCGATAGCGTCACTGATTTAAGGGTTTCTTAAAATTATCGTCAACCCATCACTGTCCACTTGCCTGGCATTGGTCTCCTCTCAAATATGAGAAGGATTAAGGCCATAGTTCACCACTCTAGCCAAATGCGGGTTGATGAACTTTTACGAGCAGGTACCTACTTATATTATAATCTATGGGCAAGCTTTCAGTGTTGCCAGCTAATCGTTTTAACACTTTAATTGGGGTAGACATTTTAACGGATTTATTGCAACCATATTTTAATCCGTGCATGCATCTCATGAAGTTGCCATAGATATATTATAAGAAAAAAATATAGGAGGCCTCGCAAAACGCATAGTTAGGTTGACATTAATCAACATAAGCAATGGATCATCATCATAAGATTTGGATTTTCCCACATCAAAAATCGCTCATCCTAAAGAAATTTTCACATCAAAAAGTCAAGTTACTTATTAGAGAAAGAAGGAGTATTTCACGTTTTTTTTAATTCAATAAATTAGTAATCGTACATCATTATAAGTATTTGTACGTAGGTACAATATGTATCCATTGAAGCCTGCGGTTTTTTATCGGGTCTGTTATTCAGAAGATGCTGCAAAACAAGTTTTTGCTTGTTCTTCCGCGTTCCAATCGTGATATTTACTATGTTATATGAGATTTCACGTTCTCACATTAACACTTTTATCTACATCCAAATGTGATATTACAAAAAATCTATAACATTAGGAATACTAGTCAGTGGTAGAATTATAAAAATTTGAGCCATGATTTTTTAATTAGGTATATGAGAAGCAACAAGTATGCAGGACACCTGATGTTAAGTGGTCACTGTAACTCATCTATAGGACAGAAATCCTTTTTAAGGACTTAAGTAGATACCTCGCTATTCATGATAACTGATATGGTCGCCACATATAACAAATATTGTATAAATAACTCTTTACACTCACAGCCCCACACTAGGATTCTCTGTCATAGGTGCCATAGACACATACAAAGACAATTACACAAACACCTAGACGTTAAACATAAATATAAATTCATCATTTAAATTTCTGCCCCGCCGGGAATCGAACCCCGAACCTTTCGAAAGGTGGACCAGCTTAGTAACCTCTACACCATATTGGTTGTCAATAATAATGGTTTCGGCATCCACGGCTCCCTAACTAATACAAGATCTGAATGTTCATGCTGAAACTGTCTCGTAAGTACTTATGTCGTTACAGTATTAAAAGTATATCGTGCAAAAGTACCGTATTTATATTAAATTAGTATACTTAATATTTACTTACCTAACATTCAACTATCGTAAACTTAAACTCCCTAATTAACTTCGCAGTAGGTACCGGATATAAGAATAATTGATGAATACTAATAAGGTACGAGTAGCTACGTTATGAAGTCATATCCGGGCTTAATCGGGTCGGGACTTTTAACAAATCGAATTAAATTTAACGACAACTTTGTACAATTTACATATAAAACGCGGAAGTTCAACACAATTTGTCGAATTAAACATGGGCTTAAACTCGTAGGTATTCTTATTATATCTACTCGTAAAGTACGAAACTGTAGGATTGACTTTTGTTGAGGGTAGAGATCCGTGGCCAACAGTGCAGCCAGAGTTTTTTTTATAAGGAGACATAACCACGAAAATGGGTAACAAACGACCCAGTTGAGTACAACATTGTTAAATTATATAAAGGTAAGGGAAAAGCAAGTACCTACCACAGGTCGAGAATAAAAGTGACTGTTGCCCTCTTATTTTGGGTGCAAAAAAAATTTTTCACGGGTATTAAAGCCAATTGGAAGGCATTCACGGCAGCTATTCATTAAGTTATGTAACCCAATCGGACCCCGATGTCGTCGGTCGCGCTCCACATAGCGTTGAAATAAGAAAATTGTCGATGATTTACAACGTGGACTGTTCCACTGACTCTACTCTCTGAATAGTCTCATCCAGATAATTGGTATACAACGGTTTTGTAAAGGTATCGGCAACAGATGACTTCTTTACGTGAAGCGCGTGTATCATTTTTTTGTGCCTTTTTATTGAAAAGAAGTATTAAGCGAGAACCGTTTAGTAACACGACGTCCACCAAAGTGGTGGATGTGAACATAACCAAGATGTCGTACTATTTAATTAACACTAATGGGTTGAAAATGTATGCAATTATAACACATAAATAAAGCTAAAAGATTTTAATTTAAACTATTTCGACTATAGATTTATTGACAATCTACTTTCATATTTTATCAATGCGCTATTAAATTCAAATTCTTATTTTTTCCAAAGTTTTTAAACATTTACATATTTATAATGAAGTTTTAAATAAAGATAGAAAAGATAATATATTAACTTAATGAGACAGAGCGAAGTATATGGAGTTTATTTGTAAATGTGTGCAGAAATCGACCTCATTTATTAGCAGACAACTGAAAAACACTGCATGTTTTGCAGTTGATCTTGTTCTCGATAACTAAATGAAAGTAGTGGCTTTATAATAATTAAGATCGCAAGAATATGCCTATATTAAGAGGAATTAAATTGTAAGAATGTAAAGGTAGTAAAATTACTTTAAATCTCATTTAAATTTAATGTGTTTTACTCAAGTTAGGTACTATCGAAAAAGATGGAATTATATAAAAAATCCACCCATGGTACGGTTTCTGAATTACTTGATCAAGCAAGATGTCCTTTCAATAAAATAAACTATGTAATAAAAAGTAAATTTTTACGTATGTACCTACTTGTAATTGTCGTATCGAAATGTAACATTGTTTTAAGTAATTTGGATAACAACGCCTTCCCCGGTTGTGGGAAGAGACCTGTGCCCAGCTGTGGGACATGAAAGGGGGTTGAAGGCAAATATAGCAAAGGTATGGACTGAAGAATGCTAGTGGAACGAGTGGTTGTTAGTATAAGTATTAGATGTAACTATAGTGTTCTATGTATTGCCAGCCCTGTAGTGTGAAAAATGGCTTTTAAATATGAAAAATAGCAATGAATACAATCCACTTTTATTTCTTGCTGAATAACACGTTAAGGGCGACGCTAGTCAATAAATTGAGAAACTGGAAATAGAATAGTGTTTTTCGTTAACAATATTAACTCGTACTAGGGCCCAGCCCTTTTATGCAGCTGTAAGTGAAGAAGTACCTAATGTTTGTGGGAAAGATTGATAGTTTGGGGAGTGGAAGCACCTTGTAGCGGCAGGGATAGGAGAACTCTTTCTCAGACGTGGGGAAGAAACATTTCCAATAAAATATGTATAAAAAGTATAAGTATTTGCATCAGAGTCCTAGCTTTAGCTGTGTATACGAGTTATATATGAAATTGAACGACTAATTTCATATCGATCGAGCGAGAGCAATAACACAAGTCGTTTTATTATACAAACTAGCTGACCCGGCAAACTTCGTACCGCCTAAAAATTAATAAAAAGCAAAATCGAAATACATTTATTTTATTTGTG
>DWAV01000156.1:0-26182 GCA_018231305.1 Noctuana lactifera
AGGACCGGACGGAGTGGCGCCACTTAGGGGAGGCCTATGTCCAGCAGTGGACCTCCAAAGGCTGATGGATGGATGGAAGAATGATGTTTTATAAAATCTTTAAATCAAAAACGATTAAACTATCGAATACCTACAATCCTACATAAAACGTTATTAAAAAGAACAGATAAGAAAAACTGAAAAAGGTTTTTACTTGTTTTATTATGCAGTTATACTTTAGTTACAAGATAAATGAAAGAAAAAACAGTGAAGAATTAGAGATATAAAAGATCTTTACAGGATGATCCTAAAAAAGCAACGTACGAGTATAACTAAACTAAAGTTGGTTCCAAGAAATGGCGGCTTTAAATCAATTTTGAAACACAAATGCAAAACAAAACTTGTATTTCATAAAAGATTTTAAAAATGAAATACCTACAATATTTCAGCCTTCAAATCTCAATAAATCGTCTAGGCGTGGTAACGAGCTCACTGCGGCGTAGTCTCTGCGGATACGTATTTTATTGGATTCACTGAAACGTTTTTCAGGTCCAAAGGATTATTTACGAGCGTCTGCGCTCCCACTGCAGAAATGCAGATGGACACAAGTATCACCTGGCTCTACTCAAAAATATTCCAGCAAACTTATGCTGAATTACCAACCTACTTATTTGTGCTTTTTTCAATTTGCGCTGAAGGCACGATTTCAGTTTGGCGTTTGGTGTAAACCATTTTTTCAAAACACAGTTGGTAAAGATGACAACTTACATAATATGTATATCTACTTGTGTTAAAAATATTTAAACTTTTCTTGTAACTTAACTTGTTCTTGCTTCAATTGTAAACAACTTAAAGAAATTTAAAGAACAGTTGGTAAATATGAAAATTGAAATATAGACCTAAGTTGTGTCAAATCCCGTAAAGCCGGTTTTACACATCAAAAGCACCCAACACATATCTACTGAATTAAATTTAACAGAAGTGTAGTGTGTGATCTAATTACTAATTTAGGAGTAGAATGTAGGTATCTATTGTCCGTCTCCCGGTATTAAAGCACAGTCACAGGTGTTACACGTGATTAATTGGTCTCGAGAGGCGGCAGTTACGGCCAAACTATTTATTTATAGTAGGTACATCACGTAAGGCTCCGCTACGAACGGCAGGTTTCCCGCTTTAAATCCGTCGGGGATACAAGCTTTGATGTGTTTTCTTCTATTTTTCGTTCGGGAAACCTTAAACCTAATGGGATTTTAATCATTCTCGTGTATCTGTATTATAAATTTATGGTTCAGTTGTTTTATTTGTAAATGAACATTTTAATATTCAAAGCAATGTTTTATTACCTAATACTGTTTAAATTCTTACAAGTTGTCAACTAACAACTGTCAGTTTTCGTTACGTAACTAACAATGCTAGTTAAAATTATATAATATGATTCTTACTATTATATTACGATAAATGTATGTAGGTAATCCTGTACTTAGTAAATGTATAGCTCTTCGGTTTTATAAATTAATATTTGTTTAAAGTGGAAGCATTCGTTATAAAGGTACATCAAGTAAATTCCTATCGTTCTGTCGAACAAATGGTCTCTTTTGTGTGATAGAATTCCGGTCGCAATCCATAAAGCCGCTCTCCTACGAGTTAGCTAGGCTTTCTATGCTCAAATTTTCTTTTTATTTTTCTCTTTTTGCTTCCACTTTATGCTTTAAATGCCCTATTAATTTTTTGAATTTAAAACTCGGAAGTGACTAGACTGCACGAATTGGGTGCATAGTTTTTCGTGTAGGTCCGAGTATATTACACTTCCTTTGAGCATTATGCTCGTGTTATAGTCGTCAGCGGTCACAAAACAAGCTGGACTTTCATCTATTTTAATATCTATCATCTAGCTTAATAATCCTCAATATATTGTATTATTATTTATTATTCAGAACTAACAAGGATTGCCAATAAACGCCAATCAATATGAAAATAAGAATAAAATATAAAAATATGTATAGTTAATGGAAGAGTCATAATAGTAAATTTTATACTTTTTTAAAGAAAAATTTAAACAAAGTTTGAATTAAATAGATAACAGTAGTTTTTTCATTTACATTTCTAAATTTTTTTCATTGAAAGGTAGCGTCTATTATAGAGATAGGCATTATTTTGTCTAATATTTTTATGTCCATTCGATGATCGCAATAATCTTAAAAACGTAAACCCCAAAAAAAAATAACATAATTTAGAGATACAACACATATATTGGCTGTAAATAGCGCTAAACGACAAATTTTGCTAATAAATATCAATTCTTTAATAAATTGTTCACAAACTACTGAATTCTACGTTATAAATTACGTTCAATGTAAAGGGTAGAGAAATGCATAATGGCTACAAATTAGTTTTGTAATGTGGTAGAATGTTTTGCTTGCATTTCCGGGTTTACTTTCAGGAGTAGTACAGGTGGTCGTGATTAATCGTGGCGGGTGCGAGTGCCGTTCTATTTATAGCGTTGGAGCGCCACTGTACGAGTACGAACAAGCCACATGGGGTACCGCTGATTTCTAATGCTTATTTGTAGCTTCCGTTAGATATAATATATGTGAACTTCATTCCAATAAAATACCTAAAATGTTCCGTTTGATTTTTATGGCAATCAAGGGGAGATGGCTGCCATTAATTTCGGCAAATGACATATTTCATTTCATACTTATATACCACAATGTTTTCCTTTTCACCAAAAAAATAGTTATTACTTATACTTAGCTCTTGTTCTTATTTGAAGATATAAAAATTTGAACTTACGTTGGAGGATTGAAACTTGCAGAATCAGGAGGATTAAAACTAGACAATTACCAAGCAACCAAACCTATGCAGAGAACTCGTGTATCTTCTTGGTCAATATCTATGTTATGTCAATTTAGGCGTCACGTGACGCCATATGAGAATATAGGTTACAATATTTAAAAAAAATACTATATTTTATAGTTATCACTTGGCGAAGAATACAGGTGGGCGTGATTAATGTTAGAGGACGTAAGTACCTCAATATTTATTGCGCGTTGAACACCGCTGCCGCTGCACTAGCCAGAATAAGCCACGGGGGGTACCTACCACTTATTGTGCTATCAAATTTATTAGCATTTTTATATAGTTTATACTTAAATGAAAATAAAAAAGGAAAGGTTAAATATACCTACATTATTTATTAGTATTTGAAAAGTCGATTACCAACATAACATTATTATAATAACATTTTCACAGCAATAAAAACTTAAAGCAAAGAACGTATTTTATAGATTTAATATAACACATTATGTTAGGGCAATTATGCAACTCGACAAAACGTCCGTGAAATACGAGTTCCTTTATTTCGATCCCCTTTAATTCTAGGGGATTACTAGGTGTAGCAACTGCCGGACATTCAGATGGAAGAACCCTATTTATAGTCGGCACTAAAACCCAGGTTGTGGCAATAAGCTTATCGTTAATGTACCAGGGCTAATACTTGTACTGATATTTGTATATTGTTTCAACTATAGATTTAAGTAGATATACAAAGGTAAGGACTTAGCATTGATTTACTTTGTTGTTGTCAAAAAATGCACTAGTTAAGAAGTAAGCTCTGGACAGCATTCATTACGTACTTAATTATATTACATTCAGTTATGCTATTCAAGCAAATTATGTAAATAAGTGTTATCTACTCATACGTCTACCAACATCTGTGGTTTCAACTACTCTTCAGAAGTTTTCTAGATCATGTTGGCTCGAAAAGTTATTCATACTCTTTGCGAGTTTGATTCTTTTTCGCTTTAAACAAAGTGTTTATAAAGTGAACAAAGTTATTGTATTTTGAACCAAAGCTGTAATGTGCACACAAAACATGTAGAGGTTCGATTAATTTTCTTCAATAATGGAATTGTAGAATATAAAATCTATTTTCAATTAATTGTGTCATTATCATATAGTTATTTAGTGTATTTTTATAATTAGGTAGAGCGTTTTATGAAGCTTTCAATCGTATTTTATGTTTATATCTACGGTGTTGATATAAAAAATGTTTTTATTTATCGACATAATTCTTAAGGAATACAAAATGCCTGTCTACTCTGTCTAGTTCCATTATTCATCACTTCTGTCCACATTTATCTTCTTCAAACAGAAAATTTCCATCCAACTTTATGTGCGATAATTAGAACTTTAACTTTTCGTATTAAGATCCAATTTAATTATCTCAGCCGGTACCTACTGCAAGATTCTTTCATATTCATGTTTAAATAAAATACTTATAAATTATTTAATAACAAAATGTAATTAAAATGCATAGTTTCTTATGACATTTTTTTGCGTGACCAAGTACCAAAAAAGGACGCTCTAAAACATCATGAATAATAATTTATCAGGCTAAGTTATATCTAACTTTCTTAAGTTCAACTTAAATGTCTCCACGAGGCAAATATTCAATTTTCAAAAGTGCGAAGCCCGTAAGTTACATCTGTTTTCTATTGAGTTTTAAAGTTTTAAAAGCAACAGACTTACTTACCTTTCTTGTACTTATTTCAAACAAAAGGTACCCATTTGAAAGAAAGAGTCCAGAGCGCGAGCCATGATTATTCCTTCATTGACTTACTCTAGGTAGAGGCATATAAAAAAAGAAAAGACCTTCCGTTTTACAACCCTGAATTTTTCGTCACGTCTTCCTTTGAGATTTATTTGTGCTTTCCTTAATTCACTGAACTGATTTTTATAGCACCTTCAGTGTTATGCTTATTTTAATTTTGTTCTTTTTAATGCAGGCCACCTGGTGTCAAACCTGACATCCTTAATTAATTTCAGACATTACCGGAACCCTACCGGATGTCCTAGGTACCGGGTGTAATACATGTTGTAATAATTATATTATTTTGTTTATTTGCTTAAAATTTCTTTTTCCATGTTCGTGTAGGTACTTATCGCTTCTTGAATCTCGTAATCTCATGGAGCCTATAAAGTAAAAAAATTGTGTTGGTTTTTCGGATTTGTTTTAAACCACTTTGAAACAAAAAGCTCATACAGTATTGCCTACTTTTTAAACTCAGTACCCTATATTTGTAAGATATTTTCGCAATACGAACATTATTTGAATTTTGCACGAAGATATTATACTCTCATCTACTTTTAATTCCAAGAGAGTGCAGCTTGCTAGATTCCATTTACAATATTTTTAAAAGTGTAATTGAATTGAAATCTGGTTTAAAATTACCTCATATCTGAGCGGAAGAATTAAATGGTTATTTTCCAATTAGGTAGTAATTGATTCAGAAGAGAATAAAAAGAGAATCAAATAAGAGTTATAGAATAAACAAAATGTGGCTTTTGTTACTTAATTGGTTTACGAGTACTTCATCAACCTTCTGAAGTCCACTGCTGAGCAACAGCCCATCTTAATTAGTGGCACTTTGTGGCAGTTTAACACTTTTTGAATTACTTAAGTGATTTCTATCTTAGTTAAGTTTATTAGTTTACTTTGTCGGACAGCGATCTATATACAATGTACTCGTATATACTCGTACCCATTTGTAGTAGTATAGCGTTTTATTAAAAAAAATTTTCTTAAATCTTAAAAATTATGTGCCCTGCAGACTGTCACTTCAGGTTGTTTATTTTATGAGAAATAGTATTATAATTATTCTTTGAATCTTTATAGTAATCATTAGATAGTAAGATTTTAAAAGAAAAAACTGATTGATCTGATGCAGCCAATAAATTATAGGGGTAGGTATATATAATCGTATGTAAATAATATGACTGTTTTGATACACCACTTTGTAAATAAAATTCTTTGTTTTCTATTGAAATGGAAGCTTCACTGTAATAACATTTACATACTACATCCACATCTAGAAAGGAAAACACAGCTTATAATATTTTTGACTTTTCATTGGTAAACAAAGTTTGTATGCACAGATGCGAAATCCAATAATAGTAGGGGAATGTAAAGAAACCCCTAGAGGGGAAGGATTTCCCCAATGAATTCAAAGTAAACTAAGGTCTTAGAAAATCAAATTCATCGATATTGTCATTTTGAAGCGGCGACGTTAGTGATTTATTATTTGATATTTTAAAACTTTTACCAGGAGTCTTCATAAAAAATGTACCTATAGGTATGCTGTAAAAACTGTATATTATAGAAATGTATTGGAAACACAGGAGATAAATAGTATTTTAACAAAAAACGAAAGATAGCAAATTAATTTAAATAAAGAAAACGTAGGTATGTTGATTTTATAATTAGAAGTGTCAGCTAACCGACCAATTTAATACTTCGGGTAAAACTTAAAATTAGCGCTGTAGGTTCATTTATGAATCAACAGTATGAAGCTGAGTGTAGATTGTAGTTCGCCCAGGATGGTACCACCACCGGGTTCGTAACTCGCCGTAAAACAAGTCAAGTTCTTGTGTTTTGGCTCGGATATGTATGTCTACATAGAATTAACGGACATCTACATAGATGTCCGTTAATTCAGGCAATCTCATGAGTAGCATCGCAATCGCTTATGATATCTGATGATAATTTTCTCTTTGGTTGAAAGTGGGGGTGAGTGTTTATGGGTTGCAGTAACCATTTAATAGCTGTTGGCCTACATGCTGGTTTGCTCCCCATTGTTAATAAAATAGGTAAAACAAAATTGTGTTAAAGAAAACTGAATGAAATTATAAATAAGCTTCAATAAATCTGTTACTTGATTTCGATAGAAATAGAATAGAATTATGATTTTACACGTCGACATTGAATGACCTCAATTGTTAAAAAGAAAGAATGATTTTTAACGAACGCCTATTGTATTTTGTACAGCGCTCATTCCGTATACATTTGTAGTCTATTAGACGGTTGGCAACGGTATAGACATAAAGGAGCTCTTAACATGTAATAAATGTTTCCTTGCAGCAATAAAGTGGGGCAACTGCACCGCGCCGCTAGCTGCGGTCTCGGCGCCTTCAGTTAAAACAACGCTTTTCCCAAATTGTTATGAAATTACATTCAAATTAAGATGTTTTTTAAAGAGCTCAAAAAGCTTTTACTAACTGACGTCAACTCAACCATTACTATCTCCTCAATTATTGGATCTTATTGGACAAACATTTTTATGTATAAAAATCTACACAGCTTTTTTTCAATATTCATATCAAACTTAATACACACTTTGAATACAGACTCAAAGGCAAAAAATTTAAGTTCACAATGAAACATTCACAATGAAATATTTAAGTGAAACTTCTATTTAGCTTGAACGTCTAAGTGCTCTAAGCTCTAAGTGTCCTGAATAACCAAGTATAACTAACACACTTGCTATTGTGCTACTTGTTTGTATAAAACAAAGAGTTTTATGCATGCAGTTGTATAGTTTTTTTTATTTTATATTGATTAAGAAGCAAACCTGACTGATATTTATTGGTTACTGCAGCCCGTAGACAACTAAATCCAATTTCAAGAAATACTAAAGTCTTACCTGCTACTGTACACAGACAGTTGTATTGCTAATCTTCAGAGCTAAGATATAATAAGATAGATACTCGTAGAAACTCTTTATTGTACATATAAAAGAAAATAAATTACAAGAAAAATATATAAAAGCATACAAATGGTACGCACTAAAAGCTACGAAACGATCTCTTTCAAACAGCCTTTTGGCGATAGGATATAATTAGAAAATGTTATATAATTATCGATTATAGTAAAAAATTTTACGATTATTAAAAATAATTTTATAGGAAATACAAAAAATAAAGATAAAGCTGTAGTAGTATGTAAATTTAACACAGGCAGAGTCTTTAAGCACTTGAACTTAATTTACACACCTTAATGGAGTACGTAACAAAACAGAATTCAAAAACACAGCTTATCGTGACAGGACACACGCTATTCCCTACAACTACATTATGCAAAACCAACGACACGATCGTGTCTTGCAAGTTATGTTTTTGACACAGTTGGTGATGGGCTGCCACTGGTACGTATACAGGTGTATAAATAGCAGGTTGGCATATAAATATGTAAAGGTCATTTAGGTTTAAATTTAGGATCTGAAGTAGGTAGGTGGTTTCATTAGTAAAACTTAGATTTTCAAAGCTTTAACCACTTAGTCGCTTTGTTCGATTATATCGAAAATAGAAGTTAAAACAAACTGGTTATTGGGTTTGACTTGGTACAAAAAAATCTCCAAAAATCATAGACCCAGTTAGTAAAAATAATATTTATCTGCTTGCAATAGCAATCGAGCGCCAGATCGATTGCGTTGTCAGAGCAATTCCGTAAACCGGCCGTAACATCTATCTTTTCGAGTCGCGAAAGTAGAAAATAGAAAGGTAATTGGTAAACCAGCCGATGGATCTCTCAACTGTGCCACTAGATTTTTCTAGTGGCTTTTCTACTCTATTGGAACACAATGGGAGCCAAAAAAACACGGAGCCGATAGTACGATATAGGTAAGTATCAAAACATTCACATGATGGAAATAAACAGAAAAAGTTTTAATGTTTTAAAAAAATTAACTATAGGGTAAAATATAGTATAGGGTAAAATATAGTATAGGGTAAAACTTACTATAGGGTAAAATATAAAAAAAACATAGAGATATCTCTAAAATGATACCTGATGTTGTTAACATTACGAAACATTAAGATTGAAAAGCGTATTTCATGTCAAACTGATATGATCGTATCTTTCGAAGACTATTTTTTATAACACATTAGGAAAGCGATGGGATCACCGCAGCTGACGGCATAAAACGCCGCGAGGTGAGTCACTTCATTCAAACTTTTGCCAATTTAAAAGAAAACTTTCGTTTAGACACAAAAGTTGATGTAAAGACCTTTTTGTTTCGGAAATTTCGGTGTAATTGCGGCCAATAACATTCTTGTTTAAAGTCCAAAGTTACCTTAAGCTACGGACGTTAATTTAACTTAGCTAGCAGCTAAGAAATATCTCTGAAGAATTATGGAGGCTTACAAATTCGATGATTCAAATTAGTGGGGACGGCCGACTAAAAAATATAATTAAGTGTTCTTAAAGCAGACTTGGAATCAGTCTGGCACTTTGGGCATTAATATCAGAAAGAAGCTCTGGCTGGCCCTCGGATTAAATAAATGAAGTGACTAATAATTAATTGGACTTTCACCCTATTTTCCGTTCGGTGACAATTAATTTCCGGCGCTGAGGAGAAAAGAAACCCTTATCACAAGCATTTCGCACTCTTCGTTTGGATTGAAGTGACAATTATACCTACTATTGCGCTCCCTCTAACAATAGGTAACTTTTATCTTTGCGGCTAAGATTTGCTGATGTTATCAAATAAAAACAACACATAAAATGTACAACACATACGTAATTTGTAAAATATGAATAATGTTATTGACATTTTCAAAACTACAAGTTCAATAAAATGTGTTAATTAAATTCACGAAATAAGAAATTGAAAATGTCAGCACAAATGTAGTTAAGTATATTAAATTAAATACCTACAATAAATCAAAGTTTTCTTTCAAAATCAAATCAAAGGTAGACGACCCGTATGTGGCTCTGAGAGTGAAGCGTTGTTAAAAAAATTAAAAGAAATCAAAATTGTAATTTTTATTAGTGTGTAAAAAAGTCACATAACAACACGCATGTTATTTCGAGTTTAAACTTGTTCCTACACCTAGTGCATACTTTATGTTGTATGCATCAGCTATTGCTAAGCTGTTTGAAGCTAATGTACATCGCGCGTTAACGTCAAGGCAGATGCAATAACGCGAGATTTATACACCGCAATTGAGCAGTGGTAACGTGATGCAGTGTCGATGCAGTGGATAAAAATATCCTGATCTAGTAGCTAACGTAACGCAAAATGCGGAAAAATATAATATAGTTGTTAATTCTAGACTATTCAGTTACACTATTCAATAAGGTTCGATGGGATAAGGAAGAATATTTATTTAAAAAAAACTTATTTACTTATTTTATCTTTGTGTTGTTCCTTTGCTTGGTGACTTAGCTGTAAAGCTTTGCCGTGGAAGATTTTTTTGCTAACGTTCATAACCGGTGGAGAAATAATTACTTATTTTTTATATACACCTCAGGAGAGACGCAGAACAAACATGTAAACTGGCTAAATAAGTATATAAACAATCGGTGAACTTATCCCTTAAAAGCGACCTCTTTCAAGCAACCCATCGTAGATCAGGAAGGCAGGTTGTATGACGGTATAAAAGTAGGTATTACATGCAGTAAGAGAGACGGAAATAGGAGACTAAATCAATAAAAATACTAAATAATAAACAATTCAATTATCATACATAATTACTATTAACGACAGCAGTGACGAGATAACTTACACATGAAAGGAGAAGAGAAGAAATCTAAGCGAGAGAAAGTTATTCTTTAGGAGGTAGCTGTTTAAAACATATTATATTCTTGGGTTTGGTGCCGTTCATTTATTTTGCTGCATTTTATTACCTAGGTAATAAATGCGACATAGACCACAGAAAACAAACAATTTGTCATCGACGACGACAGCTGATCGACAAATAGAAAGTGGAGGTTTACTAGGCGATATTATGCTGGGGAAATCAATACCTTCAGATGGGAGTAATGTGACTATTGTGTTGCGTTAAAAAGTCTGTTTCTAGGTTTAGTCTAGTACCTACCTATAGAGGAATAGTAAAATATGAAGTTAGCCCAAATAGCAACTTCATAGTGTGAGTCATTTGTGCTTAAACAAAGCGTCAAGTGCAGGGTTGCTGCTAGCAATAACCGAGATCATTTTTCATGCGGTTCATTCGGGCGGTCGAGAAAAGCGATATAATAAATCATTGTTGCCAACATCACGAGCTTATTATTTAGTCCGGTCGGTTTTATCCGTATATGTTATAAAATCATACGTCTCTGTCGAGAAGTCATTAGCAGTAATTACTTTAATTAATTCCTTTGTACGGTTCCATATCTCGAGATGCCAGTGTACTGCGATTAACTTCATAAGACGGAAGCAGAAACAGGAATATTTGCTTATGTAAGAATTTCAAACGCTCATTTTCTGAGAGATAATCCCTTTTCATAACTACGTTAATATATATTTACTTAATTATTAAATTTCACAACATTTTACTTAAAAAAAATTGAGATACTTAAATGAAAGTAAGTACCTACAACAGTACGACAACAAAAAAATTAATTAAAAGAAATAAAATTCAACTTTAAAAAGTTAAATGTATTTGAAAAAAATTTAAACCTTTTCTGGACCCGCGAAACCTACACTTTGCAATTTTTATCAAAGTCGTTAGAGCCGTTTACAAGAACGTGATTACGATATATTTATACACGAGTACAACATATGTACTGTATGTACCATATATGTAAAAAAATTCGCGATTTAATGTTCGCCATTTTATCAACGCTATTTTTAACTCTTTTCAAATCAGATAAGACATCAAGGTCATCAGGTAAGTACTTACAAAAACCTACATAGTACCTTTATTATAATTTAAGATTGCACATAATATTATGTATCACTGTATGTAAATGAGCGTTACTGTACATAGTTATTATTAGCTTCTTAAATTATATTAAAACCTCATAATAGATTATGCTTTTTTAAAACTCTAGAAACATCTCCGTGTTTTGACTATATCCTATTACTCAGTTTGGTACCTAATTACAGTTCAGTGGAAATGTTTTAGAAGAAGTATTACGCCGTCACATGGGTGAAACCGCAAGCAAAGCTCGTTTTAAATTGCTTTTACGGCTGCAGGATTTCAAGTAATATATGACATAAGAAGTATGAGTATTTTTTGTCTAATGTATTAACACAGACTTTAACCGTTTTAATCCTAGTCTATAGCGGCAAAAAACTTAACGACTTCAGTTTCGTACAAAATGTTTGCTTCTTTCTCACTGTAAGTGACTACCGTAAAATATATTATGTCTTTCTGGTAATTTTTCAATCAACAATTAAATTATGTACCTTCAACTGTATGTAATAGTGTCTATTTAGTATTTACCTAGTATATAATAAGCTACTTAAATTTGTAGTCGAACTTTGTTATATCTGTTTCTGTATTACTAAGTCGGTGTCAATGTCGCCCAGTGTTGATGGTCCCTGTCTTTAATCTAGCATTAACTAATATTGAGCTTATGTGTATCAAATTTCAACTTCATAGATTTGGTAGTTTAGGACATTAGGCTCTGTCAGACGGACGGACAGACAAACACACTCATATTGCTTTCGTTTTTTTCCTTTTGAGGTGCGGAGTCCTAAAACCCTGTATTACATCAGTATATTTTTAACTACAAATAGCCTAGTACCACGTACGTTCATTGTGAATGCCTAAAGCGTACAAAACCTAACACAAAATCAGTATTCCCGTGCTAATTTTCGGTGTGCTCCGTTTTTGTAAAAAACACGATCTGTTTGTTTCCGTCTTTCGACCTTTTGGGTTTACCTCTTTTAAATAGTTGGTTTAGAAAGATTTATATATGAAGGTACGGTTTTTGGACACCTTAGTTTAACTATGTTTACGTTTCGTTCAAGTTTGTTTTTAACGGAAATGGTCAGTTAACTACTATTCCTACTAATGAGTAGTCTATATGCATCTGACATCTAAGTCTACAGTCAATCAATTCTAAGACACTCATCTATATACCTACTTTAAAGCTAAAAAAGGTCTATTTACAGGTTTCATTCTTACAGGGTTTTTAAATTCCTATAAAATTTACCTACTGTTTTATTTTTACTTAGGTATTGAAAATAATCGAGGATGTAAAATGTGTTAAAATTGATATATTTCTTTCTAATCTAACTATGCTAACTGACTCTTTACTAACTTATTGGACTGGCATCAGGAATTAACCTAATTAATTTTTTGTCAATCAAAGTTACTTTATATTTAAAAAATAATATCAATGAGAGAGTTTAACATCAAAGCCTTCTCTAATTAAACGAGAAATACAGCATTATACAACTACTTAAAGGACTATAAAAATTACTTAAAGAAAACAACAGGGAAAATATAAAACACAACTAATGCGACAGTAAACATAAAATGCTTGAACAATAGTGACTAAAAAATCTGATTAGATGAACAACATGTAGTTACTACAAAGGAGTACTGTTTCAGCAGTTATTTCATTCGTAACAAACGAATTTCATTACGTACAGCTATTCTTTTGAAGACAAAACAAAGTTTTTCTCCATTTAACTGAAATAACTTGCTTTTGAAAAATTTTACTAACCTGTTTGCAATCAATACATGTTAGGGTTAATCAGTACAAGGACTGTAAGATACTCATCTCAATACATTCAATTCGTTGTAGCGGTTGATCCCACATTGCGGTGAGCTTTGAAGTTTCCCCTACAGTAATAATAAACTTTACCACTTTATTAGATAGATTAAGTGAAGGCACATATTAGAACATCAAACTAAAGTATTGGGATAACCTTATTGACTTAATGCTTGTTAGGAATACTATTTTATCGTGTTATTTGTGAGACTGAAAAAAATACATACCTACCTACGTAGTTGTAACTTATCGTTATTCATTTTTGTTTGGTTTTTTTTTGTTTAGGTATTATTTTTTATTTGCATGCAATTTGTTTTCCGCTCACTCTCAGTAATATCAAAAGTATTCATTACGACTATCTTATAAAATAAATCACAAGAATTTTAGTAGTCACGCAGAATCATTTATTAGGTAATTCGTAGCGCTTCGGGATTTTCACATAAAGAAGTTGATTGACTATATATCTGTGCCTAACATCAAATACGTATCTCGTCGTATATGTATATATCACGAGATTCCGAAGTCCTTCGAATTCAAAAATATATAAAAAATACATAAAAAGTATAAGTGCATAATTTTAAACTTCGTTTTTGGCACACAGTTTCATACATTACCCGGCATTCTCCTTTTAAACCGTAAATATTGCGGCTAGGCGCTACACAACTCGACATAAGGGCATAGTGCGTAGGTAGGCCTCTATCCCTCCCGTGTTATTTTATTTCACGTTTCAGAATCAGAGTCGACCCCATTTGTCTTTGTTCTCCGTTTCCTATATTTTTGCACGCAAACTCCATTATCTAATTTAGCTTTGGATGAATGCCAAGTCGGTATTGTTGCTTTCTTTCTAGAAAGATTTCGTTTTTATATATATAGGTATTTGTTATAAAGAAAAACATCACGACACATTCGTTTCAATTACGCCAGTTTTCGGGAGAATAATTCTTAAATTTAAGGCTCTGTTACGCCTGAGAAGGTGTAACTATCGATAGATAAATAATGTTGTAACGTCATCCTGTCTGTAGATTGGAGCCATGATATGTCACTGTCTAGTTCGTTGCTCTAAATCGTCGTCCAGGGGACTGTTACGATACTCGCCATATCAGTCTCAATTTCGGTTGCCATTTACCAATAAATTTAAATTCATGTCATTCTCGAGTAGAAACGTTTGAATGCTACCTACTATTGTAATTCGTAATTCGTAAAAAGACGTAGCCCAAATCTCAGCTTCAATATAATAATTTGAGCTTTATATTTTAATGTTGTCATTTGAAGATAAAGAAAAAATTTAGCATTTCAAAGAAGTAATTTGAAGTCCATAAACCAGCACACTGTCAATGTGACACACTGCAACATACACTGCAATAGGTATACATAAGTGTATATGAAAGGAGGGAAGTGAGGCAGTAGGTATCTATCGAGTTAATAAAGATCGAAAAACTTATATTTGAAGATTCGTTGGTCTTTCGTTCGTTTGAAGAACAACATACTTTTTTTAAAACAGATATCGACTTTGCAAAGTAAAAGATTTAAACTTTTCTTGTTCCAAGAGAACTAGTAACTGACTTTAATTCCAATCTGCATGCCAATGGGGTTACTAGCGTACAGTTCACTTCAGTTGCACGGTCAAATGACAGAACGATTCGATCTCGTGCGGTAGTAATTAAACTTGATGGTATTTATTATATACATTTAACTTTTTAATCGCTGCAAATCTATCGTCGTGACTACTCGTGTGGTGCAGTGCACCGCCATTCGGAGAGTCTGGGGTTCCATTCCTCGCTGGACAAAAGTTTAAATGATACATTGAATTTTTTGAAAGATTTTTAGAAGAATTGATTGAAAGTAATAAGTCATAAATTAATAATTAACAGAGTCAACATTTAAACCTATTTTGTCAACCCAAGAATTAAATAACACATCTAAACAACACAGCCCCATCTCCCGCGGTGGTGATTAAACTTAATGGTAATCCGTTCTACTAGCTCCTTTTAATTTCCTTTACCTGCTTAGTTTCTGGTTTCAATCTGAATATTCCATGTATTAAACTTAGCCTACATTACTTGTCCGGATTTGTGTCTCAAGCTTAGAAAAAACGACTCTAGGATTTTTTCATGAACGTACTTAGTTAGAAAAAGAAAGACGAACCCGTTGAAGTTGACCGTAAAATGACGTTGGTTGCAGAAATGCAGGCTTTAGTTTGGACAGTTCCTCTCAGCACTCACCATAATAAAGTCCGTAGAACACGCAGAGAGAACCTATGTCGCTGGCTGAGTGGTTCTAAAATGTCAGTCAATTACAATAATATGATCCGCGCACGCCTGTAAAAGCAATGGTTTTTCAATTGATTTAAAAATATTTCCTCTGATGGTATATGTTTAGGTACATAACTAAGGCTTACTGAGCAATGTTGTAGGTCGTCCTGGGATTCTTAATACCTATCGAAAAGTTATTCTAAAATATATAATATTACTGATACTGTTTAATTTTTATCACATTCTATTTAAAATATTTGTTTGGATATTACGCTGTTAAATTAAATGTAACAAGCGTATAGTACCTACTTACTACGCAAGTAGGTACAATTCTAAAGCTATGACTTAAGTCCGAGTCACGTTAGACTAATTTAATTCACCTTAAAAGGGATACACATAGATAATAAGTACAGTTCCCAGTAGCTCAAAGTAAGATGTTTTAATTAAGTCTAAGGCCTCGCGATAAATAACTGGCCTGGCGGGCAGTCGGGACGGCACTAATTGCTAGTATATTTAATCCGGGAAAATACTACGGGCCCTGATTTCCATAAGCTTCAATTGTTTGTGTCCCTCCCCTTACCTGGATGCGATTTAGTTGCGTCCTTGCCCATTCGTGTTTACCTTCCAGCGACCAGCGCTGAATGACTAAGTTGGCATTTGGGCTAGCTCATTAACTAACAATCGAATTGCAAAATTTCTATTTATCGTAATTGAAAATAATATCGATTTAGTTAAACAATGTTGGAATATATATTTTCTTCATTTCAAAATAGAAAATGGAATCCGAAAACAATCTTATCTGTTAATGTGCTGTTAAATGTATGATTAATAATATTTAGTTAGTTTTTTATTTACTCTAATAGATAATTTTGTTATGATTCGAAGACAAAACATAGCTACTACTATCCGTGCCGTTTAAAAACTTATCATAACATCGGCCAAGTAATATACAGTATGAAACATAAAACAGTTTTATGATTAGTTTTATTACGCACTTTGGTGATGTTAGTCGAAATCTATAGCCCGAAAGTTAGAGTTCACCTTTAGATTTTAACAATGATAAAGTCTAACAGGAAAGACACAGGACTTTTATCTTATATTCAGAAATAGATGTCATTTATAAAAAGTTAATTAATAACGTTTATAAATATAATCACATAAATTCATTAACTAAAGATAAAAATAAGCATACCTAATGGTAGATACCCTGCGTCACTTTAATGTCGCGCCTTTAATTTAATCCCTACATTTTACTACATCCAATTCATTTACGCGACAATTTATGTAAGAGGAAAAAACAACATTGCGCTTCCTTATTTAAAAGAAAGCTGATTGTGTACGCCACTCACGCCGTCGACTCGTTTGTGAAGGTAACAATGTTGAGTGGGAAAGAGTTAAAAGGCTGCGCCCCTCGCCACGGAGCCGAAGTACGCCCGTTTCGGTTACGTATCATTAACTTTGTTTTATTTTCACACAAAATCTCACCACATCAATTACTTAAATTTTTAACAGGCGTCGTTGCGAACAACTTTACGGGCTCGTCGTGACTGCTAATGCGTGGCGTATATATGTATACTTATTACAAGGATTAAAAGTAGCTTTTTAACTAGGTACCTACTTGTATTTACCTCTTAAATACTGATTAAAGGTTTTTCTATTTTCGATTTCCTAATATGTATTTCATAAAGAAATCATCATCTATTTCTTAATCAAACATTACTTCTAATGAAGCATACACTGCTTGTATTCGGTACCTACTTAATCTACTTTATAAAAAAGTTAGTACTGAACTGGAATCAGAAGATCAGATAACTAGGTTGCTTCTTGTTTATGAACTTTATTGTTTTAGGTCAACTTGGTCTGTTTATAACATACGTATCTACCTAAATAATTAGTGGTATTAATGCTTAATATTTGTGGTTTTCGTAAAATAACCGATATAAACGTTGACAAAGCTCCCAAAACAAAACAGTAACATCATTTGAGCGGGTGCGTACGTGTAGCAACTCGTCGTGCTCCCTATAAACAATTAAACAGGCCTCTTAACTGCGTAACGTATGTAAGCACGTAACGTAATGTGCGTATTCGGTAATTGTGGCAGGAGCACAGCGCAGTACCGCGCGTGACTGTAATACACTCCAAATAAAAGTGGCTATTTTTGTAGTATTATAATTTATGACGAATCCCAGTCGTGTAAAGCCGCTTGATATTACCTACTCGTTGAAATAACTTCCGAAGGTGTAGTGGGGGCACTCTCGTGTTTATAAGACCTATATTTATGTAATATTTTCTTCTCAGGCCCGTAATTTTCAGTTAATTAAAGGCTTCCGCCAAATAACGACTTATATTCATAGCCCCAAACTAGAATTCCATGTGTCTTGCGTGCCATGTCACATAAAGACAATTACATCTAGACCGAGATTTTGTCATTTCGTCACTTCTAACCCGCTGGGAATCAAACTCAGGGCCTCCCATGGCGAACCAGCATAGTAATCACTATACTACACGCGCAGTCAAAAAAAATGATTAACGAATAGGAAGAAATGATGAATAAATAGAGACATAAATTATTATGTAAGGGTGAAAGTTATTTTTTGTTCAACGTGGTCTAATGTGACTTACTTACTTACTTATTCCATAGTAAATACATACATTGACATTGACACAATAATCTAATTAGTTATAATATATTAATAAAGATGTAGGTAAAATATAGATACATAATTGTATCAGACTTTACTTAGCGGAAGTCCATTGTTACAGAGGTTGTAGATTCTAGTCGCGGATTGCGAAGTAGTTTAAACCTAGTTTAATGGTGTGAAATATAGTGAAGCGTTATTTATTATTTATTTATTATAGTAAGTCCTTATAACAGCTATAGTTTTAGTTTATCCGAATTTTAACGCTTCACACTCACAGCCCCACAGTATGATTCCCCGTGTCGTGGGTGCCATGGACACATACAAAGACACAAACACCGATACCGGGTAAAGAAATTTAAATTCATCATTTCAATTTCTGCCCCGCCGGGGATCGAACCCGGGACCCTTCGAATGGTGGACTGGCGTGGTAACCACTACACCATATGGGTCGTCACGCCCATTCTTATCACTATCCGGTATTAGGTGTTCTGTGGTTAAACTTATGTGATTACTATAGATACGAGAATGTGGCTAAGTAAGTTTCTGAAGCCGGAAAATACAAGGGAAACCTGGCTTTTCAGCTTGTATGAACGTAACGCCTCTGCAAATTTTGCCTGTTACAATATGTTATACACAGAGTAATATATTGCAGCGCCAGATCCCATGTCACAGTGATAGATCTTTAGTCAGTAGAGATTTGGAGATAATTTGGATATCGACATATAACACACACGATGAATTGCATTAGATCCTATATTATACACAGAGGAATATGTATCATTCTACTGGTTTGCGTTAAAGTGCGCGTTATGTTATGTTATGCGCGTTAAAGAACAAACCTAGTCTGCCTTCAACTAAGTGTCAAAAAAACGCAGTTCTGTTTCGAAGAAAGATAAATAACTTAATTATCTTCAAATATCAATCATTTATGCAACTCAAAGACAAAACTTTTCGCCAACTTCAACATCAAAGCTACTCATAGTTATTTCAGCGAACAAAATGTAAGCTAATTATGCTGTTCACTGAGACGCTTAATTAAATTTAATTGTCTTCATTACTGTATTAATTAATCGGAATACGATTATTCTGTGCGTATATTGATATAGAACATGGAATATTGTTTAGTTATTTCTACAATTTTCAATATACCTACTCGAAGTTATTTAAGCGTAGCATTTTATGATAAAATATTGATTAGTTCTTTTCTATTTAGTTTATATATTTCTATTTAGATTAGAAACTTCCCGGATAAATTAAGTCACTAAGAAACCATTTACCGGAAAAAAGAAATTAGCGTCTCAATTTCTTTTTAAGGTAATAAGAAATTAACAATTCTATATGAAATAGAAAAAGATTACGTTATTTAACAATGTAAAGATCACCTTGACTAGTGCCATGCCGCGGTAGGTATTTTAAACATTCCAATAGAAATAATTAGTTCACTATAATCATATTTTTATATAGGTGGTACAGAATAAACACAACAACAAAAGATTTTGAACTGAAATTTATGGTAGTGTTTCTACAATATAAAAGTGGTCTGCGTTTTGTAAATGCTTTCTGAGTATTGGTGTTGTAAACAGAGTGTCATGAAAAATGTGTTTACCGATATAACCGTGAGATATTTTCTATTATGAAATTGAGGGCCAAATGAAAGTTAGTCCGAATTTGCAATCATGTACTGGATTTGACTCTGAGTCGTAAGTGGTAAGCATATTACGGGATCCCCTAGGCGGTCCACGAATACATTTTTTTTCACTTGAACCCTCAAACAATTTACCTATATCTATTGTTTTTATAGAGTTCAACAGCTTCTGTGTAGCGAATTCTCTGTGAATTTTGCTTAAGTTTTTAATTTTTAAATCGTTTTTATTTTCCAACCCCTGACGTAAAAAGAGGGATGTTATAAATTTAAAGTGTGTATTTGTGTGTTTATCCGTGGCATTGTTTGGGGGAGTTTCAGTTGCCTAAATTATAGGATTTTAGCCCAGTTTAGGCAACTGACAAATACACTGCACAATTTGTATTTAGATAATGTTAGACCTTACCTTGCCAGCAAAGTATTACCTAGGCGCTTACACAACCAAGTTTTCATACACAAAGCATTTTACTAATAAGATCCGTTGGCTTATATAGGTGAAACGATTTTGATCCAACTTGCCGGAACTTGGTCTAAACTTCGCTACTTGGACGCTGAAGTCAGTGAATGACGAAAGTTGGATTTTTTATGAAATTAGCTTCTGTATTTGCTACGATGCCACGCTGAAAGTTTCAGATCAAAATTTGTTTTAAAATATTATAAGACACGAAATTTAAACGTACCTACATCCCAATTCACACAGAACGAGCCTATTATAATTTTACTCTATTCACTGCTAATATTTGCACCACGAAGCTTATTAAATTATTTGGTATATTGACTCCTAAGTAAATTATAAGGAAATTTATTTTGACACAGGTATAACCAAAAAAATGGTTTTGGCTTTATGAAACGAATGCATCTAATTTTTGTTTTTTTAACCCAATGTTGTTAAAAGCGTTGGCTTTGTCCATATTTTGGATTAAAATATTTGTGGGGTCTCTTCAAATAAAGACTTTTTTGATACAGCCCAACTTCTGTACCTAGTGTGAAACGGTAATGGAACGTTGTAAATCTTTTGCTGGACAGCACAATGGGAAGCGATGTTACAAAACATTTTTTCCATTCAACCCGCTGGGAACATGGATTCGATTTGGTACATTCAATATTATAGCCACGTACAGCCATCGCATAAAGCTGGAGTGCTTAGTGTGTTCCAAAAAAAATATTTTACAACAAAAGTTTCATTTAAAATTGTGGTTTAACATTGTAAAACTCGTCAACGAACCTCCAAACAAAATTAAAACGCACTGAAGTTGGTTTCCTGATCGGTTTATTATTCATACACATTTAGCTCCACTCCACTTACTCGTATGCCCACATTACAAAACCAAACAGCGATGTTTATCATTTTTATGCAATTCCCTTATGTAGCTTTTAAAATACATACAAATTGTTTTGGAGGAAATTTTCAAAGTGATTGTTTAAAAATTCAAGAACTCTATTCATAATAAGAGTTTCATACAAAACCTAGATGACTCGATGAACTTAGCACTTACCATCTGAAATTGATTAAATTACCTAATTGTTAATTTTTATGTGCGTTTCATTAATTTTATCATTGTGTGTGTATGTTTTGAAGTCGGTAGAAAAGGTGGCTTTTACCGCCTGAGTTGGCACTTTATGCATTAAATGTTTGAAATTTTGTTAGTAATATAATTTATTATCATTTAAAGTAGGTATATTTGTAAGAGAAAACTAAAGTTTTATTATTATTTCATTTGACGGAAATGGTTGTACTGCAACGAAAAGCACGGTTAACAAGTACGTAGCCAAAAACTTTATTCGCTAAATGTAATATGAAAAAGGTAACGAATGTGACTAAGGAGCTTTATTTATCTAAGTATATTTTTATTCGTCAAGCGGCAGTGCGACACTGAGCCAAATAACCTGACGCCGTTGGCTGAAATAAGGCTCTTTCTAATTTACATTCTGTATACAAATTGCGCAAATGTGAGCATGAAAATAAAATTCTCATCGTTTGTGTTGTCTTGCGGGGTGGACTTTTCTCGCATTATGTAAATTTTTATTACGAATTCTGTCAAATTAGTTTATATAGGTACGTATATTTTTTTCGGATGATCATAGAATCGAATTTTTCGAATGACTTGCTCTTTTTCTTAAGCAGTTACTATTGGGACGGGTTTGAGATTGAAAATCTCATTGAAATTTAAAATACCCTCCTACGAAACATTTACATACAAAAGTACTCATTTTTATGAATAAAGAAATATTAGTCTACTCACTTTAATTGCAAATATTTACAATTTTATACAATAAAAATCTATAATTAACTAACTGAAAGGTTCTTGTTATTGATCAGAGGAAGTCAATGGAGGAAAGAATAATTTTCACTTAATACAATCCCGAAATTTAAACTGACATAATTTAAAAGCAAGAAAACTAAGAATTGAGCGGGTAGAAAGACTACGTTGTGTTTGTTTGTAAAAAAGGAAAAAACAGAATAAAGCATACAATAAAAATAATTAAAATTTCTTTTCTTAAGATTGGTCAATCATATATTCATTAAATCTGCTCGTCATTTGCCTTGATTGGTCTTCCTCCCTTGTACTTAGTGTGATCACGAGCAACCATTATCATTTAGCGGTTAATAAATGTGAGGGCAAAAGTCTAAGGTAGCTCGCACAGAGGGATCAAAAATCAAAGCCATAATCGTAAAAAGTTTGCGAGTAACGCACGCGCTCTGAATTCCGAAAGCAGTCAAATTATCTTGTCATTACTATAAAAGGTCAGTGAATTATTCACGTAACTTACTATATTGAGCTGTCAATATGCGACTCCTTCGTATATTTTGTATGACCAATAGAAATTAATGACGACATAATTTCATAAGTATGACGGATTTTTTATCGATCCAAGGAAATAAAATAATGTATTAAAAATAATGTATTTTCAATAACTTAGTTTTGGTCTTACGTATTTACTTTTGGGCTCATTAACTGGCACCTAAATCCCAGTAGTTCAAACGTTGAACTCATAGTTCAAACATTATGTTGCCTACTGCACAATATGCGGAAACGCCTGCATAAGCAAGTGATACGACCCACGAACTTTCCACGAACACTATCCGATACTCATAAATATTCAAAGTTGTCTAGTCGACGATGCTGTAGCCATATCACATATACAATATACCCTCGTTAACTATTAAATAAATCTTAGGAATTTAGTTTTTTTGAAGTAATTTAAGAAGCTGAAAATCAGATAATAATATGTTCAATATTAAAAAAATACTACCTATAGAATAACCCCCACTTCTTATTAAATTTTAAAACTTAGTTACTCTCAGACTACGTTTACATAATAAATTAATATCTATGCAATTAATTAATACCTAATGTAAATCTAAGATTAAAAAAATTTTTGAATTCGGCTTCAACTTGATAGGTACCTAGCCAAAAAATAAAACAAATTTACTTTACGAACACCAAAAATAAAATCATAAAAAAATCTTTACTAAAGCGCTGGATTTTTTATTTCACTTAAAACTCGGAAATCGGCCTTCCACATCGTATCATGTAGAACATGATTTACTGAACGAAACTTTATACTAAAGGTACGAGTATATCGAAGCCTCCGGCTCCGGTGAGGTAAATGAAAACTCCGTTTAATTTAAGTGCGTTTTGACGGCAATGACTAATTGGTAATCCTATACTTCGGTTTAAGGGGAAACAAGATAATTACTTAATGGAGCATATCGTTTCTGTTTGTTCTGTTTTGCATAGTACGTTTAATTTTGTAATTAATTTACATTTATTTTATCCTTTACAATTTTTTACTAGGAAAGTCCTCGGATATTTTATTCTCAGATAATTTTCAAGTCTTCTGACAATAAAATTTAGGTTCGAACTTGGCATTAATAAAAAATTATGATAAGATTTATTTTATTGAGAAGAATTTATAGTCGAAAATATGAAAAATATTTTTAAGCTTCAGTAATTTGCAAAAGAATTAAAACGATGTGTTTTGATGAAAGTTGAAGTTATGAAACTATACGACTGAGTCTGAGCTGATAAGTATGATCACAACACACACTACTTTCTTGAAGAAATTAATTGGTGTTCATTAAAAAACTGCGTATGCTGCCAGTGTTTAAATACTAGGCAACCATCTTAGTGCCCAGGAGCACTAACCCATCTATGTACATTGTGCAAGCTTAGGGATAACTTATACGTTTTTATTTAAAAAATGTTCCATGGACATTATGTAACTAATTGTATTAGGCGCTTGGTATACAAACTTATAATTTTAAACCAGACTTTTACTACAGCACAACTTCGCAACTGAAGATAATTTATGGCATTAATTATCACAATATAAAACCTGTAGGTGAGAAAAAGAACAGCGCTACAAGCTGTTTCATTAACATGAACAATATTAAGGAAAACTTTGTTGGAATAGCATAAATATTTTATACTGATAAATAATGCAAGAATTAACAGGCGTCTTTCAGCCGAAGAGATTCGTCTGCGGTTGCATCATCACTTTACGTAAGGTCAGATTGTGGTCAGAACCAGCCTATTTATATTGGAAACACTTTTGAGAGTTGTTAATAACGAACTATGTCCAAAGTGCTCTAACCACTGGTATCTGAACGCCATACCAACATAAAAATCAACTAATGAACTGTCAAATCTATTGTCAGTTTCTGAAAACATGATTATATTCTTTGATCTTATTTGATCACTATGTTAGTGAACAAAGGTATCAAATTTTATTAGAGAATCGTATTTTAATCACAGGTTTTAAGATTCTAAAACGAAACCATTTCAGAAACGCAAATTGATTTGACTATACATAATTTTTAAGAACTTTTAACTATTCATATATAGGTAAGTGTTAGTTTTCTGAACCAGCGGCGGTAACTAGACTTTCAGAAGCGGCAAGCCTTCTGCTCTTAGGTTAGGACAACAAATTTTCTGTAAGGTGTTAATTTGGTTTATTTATTCGTTATTTAGATCTAGATGTTAATTAATAAAACTTTAGGAAATATGTTAAAATGCATATAAATATTTTCAATACCTTTGCTCTGCCAACGAATCAGCAAATTCGTTAGTTTTAACAATATGCCTAATGGAACACTATATATTCATAACAATGTCACATACGATCATTGCAGTTGTATTATAATGTAGCAACATTTTTATTTTCCGGGTCGTATCATATCGCCGATAACCTTAAGGTTACGTCTTTTCAGCAGTGCTATACATTTATAAACAAACATGTGATCCAACATAATATAAGTAAGCCTGTAAGCACAGATCGGAAACGCCGTGCCGATGTCTTAATCTCACGGTGTCGAGAACATGTGACGATATTATTTTTCTCGGCAACACATCGGGTGATTAATAACGTATTCCGTCTGCCATTGCTACATCTTATTCAATATCATTCTTGCTTCCCACTTACACAACTATTTTCGTGAGAGTTAATGGATTAATTGATAGCTCGTTCGCTTACCGCGTCTATCTTTCTTTGTTTCGCGAACGTTTTCCTTAACTATACCTACACCGTACATTATTATGTACTCGTATGGCGAATTAATAAAATTATTTTTTTTAAATAAGTTAATGAAAGTTTAGTTTTAAAGTGGTCTGAATTTTGATTCAGATATTGTAATGTATTTTTTAGTTGTTAAAAACATAGCTTGAAAAAATTAGAAGTGTGTACCTATATGTAAAGGAGCATTTCATTTTTATTTTATCCTATATCACAACTATTACCTTTAACCTCTGTATAAGACAGTGGATAGTGAAATACATGTATAATAAACTATTTTATAAAAAGGCGAACCCCGTCCAATAGCTGGCGACTTATCGAAATCATATTTCAGGAACGTGAGGACGATGAAGCTTATCCTTTTCTAACGCATCTTTGGAGCCTCGCTTAAGCGGCTCAATAGCAATAGTCAAATTTACGAAGATTTGACGTATCGGTAAACTGAATGACAAAATATAAAAATAAAAAGATAAAAGTTAAATTAGGTTCATTATGATATATTCTGTAAATTATTCAATACCTTAATATAACTGAAAAATTGATAAAACCCGTTTGGTGGTTTCAGAGCCTAGCCTAGAAATTAATAAAATAGCGAATTTTGTTTAAGTGTCTTAAAAATAACGTATTCTGACTAGTTGACCTTAATTTTAATGTTACAGACAAACACTCCGATAGCGAATTTCCTTTACGCTTAGGTACCTAAGAATTACATATATTTTCTAGACAAAAAATAAAAGGCGATTCATAAACGCGCCAATTCATTCCAAAAAGCTTCATTCATTCCACTATTGGGTAAGCAGAAAAGCCTCTCTCATGAAAAGGATCAGTATCGGCAACGGAAACTAACAAATACCTACTCACTTGA